>MCJB01051591.1:29653-57347 GCA_002018475.1 Nicotiana obtusifolia | reverse complement strand
GGGGCGGGCGGGTGGTGCGAAAAAACGAAAAAACAGAAAATTAAAAAATACAAAAAAAAGGAAAAAATAAAGAATTGCAGGGGAGGGGAGGTAGGCGAGAGAAGGGGGAAGGGGTTGGGATTAGATGTGAGAGTAGGTGGTATTTTTAGAAAATATTTTCCTAACTTTTTCTGGGGAAGTCATTTTCTTTCAATTTCAGGAAAATGTGATATCTAGAAAAATATTTTCCAAACTATTTTATGCAATTAAACAATAAAAAATAAAAAAATATTTTCTGTAAAATATTTTCCGTCATACCAAGCACATCCTAAATGAATGATGATTATAGTCAGTGTAATTCGGAGATCAAGGTATGATGTTCCAAAGAGTGTCTAAGTAGTTAGGTTCATTGTTTAGCAACATAGCAAAAAGATAGGGTCAATAACATATCCAGAATTAAAACGCATGTGAATTCTGCGTTTGACAAAGTGAATTTTCAAAGGTATATTAACTTCATCTATACTTGTTTTTCTGCACACTCACACTCACTGTCAGGGGCGGCTTTCAAGTCATGGCCCATGACTTCTTGGACGCGTACAGTGGCGTCTTGGCAAGTCTCCCAACGCCCAGCGTCACGGTTGGCCGCGTAGTCTCGGCAGCTTCAAGTGACAAGTACGCGGGTGCCTCTGTCGCCCCACCGATAGCCATCGTCAGTGCCCAGTCACAGGCAGATGCCAACAGCGTCGCGCGCGCAGACCTGATGCTAAAGACAAAGTTGCTGCAAACGAACTTGTTTCTACCTTGTAGAAGACTAAGTCCTTTTCATTGTAAATATAGAGTAGGTTTACTTCATTTTCTTTTAGTGTGCTTCTACAGCTTATTTAGGTCAAGTCACGTAACTTTGATTTATTTTTTTTAAGCATTATTAGGGGGATTAAGCAATCAAAACTTTCTAGCAAGCAAATAATTCTCTGTACTGGTGTCTCTCTCCCTCGACACCGTGTTGCTTTTCTGTAATAGCTTTCATTAATGCAATCAAGCTTTCTTTCATTCTCAATTTTCTTTTCTCCTCTCTCAGTTGCTCACGACATTGGTTTTCACGTACGGCACTGACAATCTAGCCTAGGGTACAGAGGGGACCTCAGTTGGCGGACAACAATGGCACTGACATCGATTGCTTAGCCTTACGTCGCCCTTCCAAGGAATCTCAGGAAGGCGCCGCGTAACTGTTGGTATCAGAGCCTAGGCTCGACATCAGACGAGGGATAACATTGCAATTACCACAATTTCTGATCAAGGTGAATCATGGGGATCGCATCGCGACCCTTGAGGAAACGGTTGACGTATTACGACCCATCATGGAAATGGTGCCTGATCTAAAGACCAGCCTAGTGGAAAGGTGGGACGACCTAGACCGCAGGAAGCTCCAGGCCGAAGTTGACATAGAAAACATCAGTCGCGACTCTGAAGGAGACCGGCAAACGGCAGCCATAGAGGCAGCCGAATTTTTTGGGAAATTTGAGGGCCTCCAACAGGAGTGTGCCGAGGATTTAGCCCACAGGGCACAAAAGGCAGACAGGGTGACTGCCATGCAACAAACTATAGACAACTTGACAGAACAGCTCAACATTGTCAATGCTGCTTTATAAGGCCTGCTTCGAGGAGGCGGGAACCAAATTGGGGGTGCTGTGAACTTTGCCCCCGCGGCATAAAAACTGAAAATTCCTGAGCCAAAGCCATACAGTGGAGCTCAGAATGCCAAAGAAGTGGAAAACTCCATTTTTGACATCGAACAATACTTCGATGTTGTGGGGGGCCTAGAAGAAGCTAAGAAGGTAGCAACTGCTGCCATGTATCTTCAGGGTGATGCTAAATTTTGGTGGCAGGTGAAATACGAAGCCATCAGGGACGGTGAAGATACTCTCGAGACATGGGCGAAACTGAAGGCAGCCATACGCCTACAGTTCTTCCCCGAAAATGTTGAGTACAATGCAAGGAGAAAGCTACTGGAGCTCTGCCAGACCAAATCAGTGCGGGACTACGTATGAGAATTCTCCGCATTCATGCTGAACATACATGATATGGGGGACAAAGACAAATTCTTCACTTTCCTGGGAGGGTTGAAACCCTATGCCCGTATGGAGCTCCAAAGACAAAGGGTAGACACGTTACCTAAGGCGATCCAAGCAGCGGAGTGCCTTGGGGACTATCAACTGGACGCTCGGAAGGATAGGCCTCAACAGCCTGTCAGAGGAGGATACAAAGGGGGCCCGCCGAGTACTAGTGGCCCTAACAGAAGTGGAGGAGATCGGAGTGCAACCAAATCTAAGGCTCTCTCCTCAGGCAGTACTAGCACTGCATCTAACAACAACGACCGGGGGAGGAAACCCCCTTCAGGATACCGTCATTGCGGCGAACCACATTGGAATAATGAATGCCCACACGCAAAGATGAATGCCCATCAAGCTTTTGATGATGGAACGGATGACGACACGGATGATGCGGACCAGAATGAACCAGTAGGTGTCTTCAATGCAATTGTTGGCTCTATTTCTGATGCCTTAGCGGGAACCAGTGCTGGTATCTGTAAAAAGAATGACCCCTGCCCAATCAATAAGAAAGGAAAAAAGAAGGCGGATAAGAGGACTCCTCTTAAAAAAGAGAGGGCCTTAATGTTCGTCGAGATGAAGGTAAATGGCAAGCCCATTCGAGCGATGATAGACACGGGTGCTACACACAACTACTTGGCCTCGACTCAGGTAGAGCGCCTTGGTCTAGTAGTAGGAAAGGGCAGAGGTCGTGTCAAGGCTATCAACTCACCTCCTCAGCCAATGGGTGAAATAGCCAAAGAAGTACCAGTGAAGCTTGGCCCTTATGATGGAAAATTCAACCTGCGGGTTGTGATCATAGACGACTTCGAGTTGATAGTAGAGTTGGAATTCTTGAGTCAAACCAACACCATGCCCGTAGCGTATGCAGACATGCTACTGATGATGGGAACAAATGAGGCCAAGCCCTGCATTTTCCCGTGCATGCCCATGAAGATGGCCGCTGAAAACATCTCGGCCTTACAGTTGAAGAAGGGGCTCAAAAGACATGAACCTATGTTCTTGGCTACCCTCTGCATTGAAGACATAGAACGGTCCTCGGGTCTTCTTCCTGTACCCATGAAGGAGCTACTACTGGTATTTGAAAACGTCATGCTACAAGACATGCCAAAGCGACTCCCGCCTAGGCGCACTGTAGACTATGAGATTGAGTTGGTGCCAGGTGCAAAGCCACTTGCCCGGGTGCCGTATAGAATGTCACAACCCGAACTCACCGAGTTTCGGAGACAGTTGATGGAAATGCTAGATACAGGGATCATCGTGCCCTCCAAGTCCCCATACGGGTCCCTTGTGCTATTCCAAAAGAAACATGATGGAAGTTTACGACTCTGTGTGGATTGTCGGGCTCTAAACAAAATCACTGTGAAGAACAAGTATCCTATTCCGCTAATGGCAGACTTGTTCAACAGACTGGGTGGTGCCATGGTGTTCACCAAAATAGACCTAAAGACAGGTTATTAGCAAGTTTGGATTGCAGAGGGTGATGAACACAAGACGATCTGTGTGACAAGATATGGATGATACGACTTCCTAGTTATGCCATTCGGCTTGACTAACGCACCGGCCACATTTTTGCACCCTGATGAACCAAGTCTTCCGAGAATACATTGACGAATTCTTGGTGGTCTACTTGGATGATATTGTAGTATATAGCCAGACACTTAAGGAACACCTGGAACACTTGCGGAAGGTCCTAGTTCGATTGCGGAAGCACGAATTATATGCGAAGCTATCCAAGTGCTCCTTTGCTCAAAAACAAATCGACTTCCTCGGGCATGTCATTGAGGAAGGGCGAATTAAGATGGACCAACAGAAGATTCAGGCGATCACAGATTGGTTGCCGCCTAAGGATATCCATGCCCTGAGGGCGTTCCTTGTACTATGCAACTTCTATCGACGATTTGTGAAAAATTACTCCCTCATTGTAGTACCACTGATAGAACTTCTCAAGAAGGTCACGCCTTGGGATTGGGGACCTAGGCGAGCGGAGGCCTTAAATGCATTGAAAGCGGTTATGTCTAGTAGCCCCGTCGGCCCTCCCTGATTTGGCCAAGCCATTCGAGGTACAAAAGGATGCCTCCGACTATGCCCTTGGTAGAGTCTTGCTACAAGAAGGGCATCCCGTAGCGTGCGAGAGCCGGAAGCTGAAGGATGCAGAGCGGCGTTATGCCGCCCGCGAGAAGGAATTATTGGTTGTCGTTCATTGTTTACGCTTTTGGAGGCACTATCTGCTGGGAACCCCGTTCGTGGTCAAGACAGACAACACAACTGTTAGCCATTTCATGACCCAGCCAAAGCTGAATGGTCGACAGGCCTGGTGGCAGGAACTCCTAGCGGAATTTCACTTCAACCTGGAGTACCGAAGTGGGAAGACTAATCATGTTGCTGATGCACTCAGTCGGAGAGCTGATCTAGCATCGGTGTGCATACTCGCTACCCTAAGGGGGAGCGAAGTAGCCACCACCATAAAAGACCAGATACAAGATCTACTCATCAAGGATCCTGCTGCGATATTTGGTTGATTTGGTAGGACAGGGCAAGACTCGCCAGTTCTACACAGAAGATGATTTCCTGAAAGTGAAAGGGAACCGACTTTATGTTCCCAAAGGAGGAGATCTGCAAAGGACCCTTCTGGCGGAATGCCACGATACTTTGTGGGCCGGTCATCCCGATGAAGAACGCACCATGGCGTTACTTCGCCGTGCATATTATTGGCCTCAAATGGCTGATGATGTCACTCAGTATGTAAAGACTTATCTAGTATGCCAGAAGGACAAGTCAGACCGCTAGACACAAGCGGGACTCTTGGAACCACTAGATGTCCCAAAGAGACCTTAGGAAAGTGTTTCCCTGGATTTCATCATCAGATTGTCCAAGGTCGGGGATCTCACAACTATCTTGGTTGTAATGGATCGATTATCCAAGTATGCTACCTTTATAGCAGCCCCACAATATATATCAGTAGAAGATACAGCTCGACTCCTCTTCTCTCATGTCGTCAAGTATTGGGCCTGCCCAAAGACATCGTTAGTGATCGTGACTCACGCTTCACTACCAACGGACTCAACTCTTTAAGTGTCTCGGGTCAAAATTGAGCACAGTTCAAGTTTTCATCCGCAATCTGATGGCCAGACAGAGCGGTTCAATGGCATGCTGGAGGAATATCTTCGCCACTTTGTAACCGGATCGCAGAAGAACTGGGTGAAGCTTTTGGATGCTGCTCAACTGTGTCTCAATTCACAAAAGAGCTCTAGTACCAACAAGAGCGCTTTTGAAATTGTTACTGGACAGCAACCGCTACTCCCACACACTGTGAATGCACCAAACATGTCAAAATCTCCTCGAGCTGCTAGCTTCTCAAAAGAATGGAAGCGAAATTTGGAGATAGTCCGGAGCTATCTTGTCAAAGCCTAAAAGCGAATGAAGAGTTATGTTGATCAAAATCGTCGCTTTGTTGAATATCAAGTAGGAGACAAAGTGATGGTCAAAATCCCAAAGCGGTACTTGTTTGCAGGGGTCCATGACCCTCGCCTATTGCAAAAATATATTGGACCCTTGTCCATTGGAAGACGCATTGGGAAAGTTGCATACCGAGTGGATACCCCAGCTTGGTGGAAAATTCATCCCGTCTTCCATGTCAGTCTTCTGAAACCTTTTCGGGAAGATATGGAGGATCCTTCACGGAGCCAACTCACAATACCCAGTATTCAAGGCTCCAATTCAACAGCGAAAAGGCGTGCTGAAGCTATTCTTGATGATCGAGTGATTCATGCCTCAAGGAAAGATCACCAAGAGTTCTTGGTAAAATAGCAGGGATGTGATGCAGAGGAGAATACTTGGGAGAAGGGAACAAATCCCAAAGCCTACAAGAGCCTAATTGATGACTATCTTGCAAGTAAGGCGCCAAGGACATCGCCAACTCAGGTAGGGGAGAATGTCATGGGCGGCTTTCCAGCCATGCTCCATGACCCCTTGGACGCACCTTGTGGCGTCCTGAAAAGCCTCCCAACGCCCAGCGCCACGATCGGCCCCGTGGTCTCGGCAGCTCCAAGTGACAAGCGCGCGAGTGCCTCTGTCGCCCCACCAATAGCCATCGCCAGCGCCCAGTCACATGTAGATGCCAACAGCGTCGCGCGCGCAGACCCTGATGCTAAAGACAAAGTTGCTGCAAACGAACTTGTTTCTACCTTGTAGAAGACTAAGTCCTTTTTATTGTAAATATAGAGTAGGTTTACTTCATTTTCTTTTAGTGTGCTTCTACAGCTTATTTAGGTCAAGTCACGTAACTTTGGTTTATTTTTTTTAAGCATTATTAGGAGGATCAAGCAATCAAAACTTTCTAGCAAGCAAACAATTCTCTGTATTGGTGTCTCTCCCCCTCGACACCGTGTTGCTTTTCTGTAATAGTTTTCATTAATGCAATCAAATTTTCTTTCATTCTCAATTCTCTTTTCTGCTCTCTCAGTTGCTCACAACATTAGTTTTTCCGTATAGCACTGACAATCTAGTCTAACGTATGGAGGGAACCTCAGCTGGCGGACAACAATCGTACTGACATCGATTGCTTAGCCTTACATCACCCTTCCAAGGAATCTCAGGAAGGCTCGGCGTAACAACACACACATACAGTTTGACTTCCAAACACAGAACTTTACCAAACCTACAAACCCATAGTTTGATCCTCCATTGGAACTAGCGGGATGTCTGCGAACAGGTGAAGCCTAAAAGCTTTTCCTGGCCCCGTCGCGAAGATGTCAAATGCCTCTTTCTACGAAAAAAATCCACATTGATTTCTTGAAGCCATAACTCAAAAGTTACTCCAACAATGGTTTACAGCTACTAAAAAAGCATTCAATCGATGCCATAAAGGATTACTTCAGCTACAGGGTTTACTTGCAGGCAAATCCAAGCATTGGTTCAAGCTATTATTTGCGTAGTATACAGCAACACAAAACCAACACTGGTTTTATAAAGTAAAGGACAGACTTCATCTTTGCAAACAACAATTGTTTATAGTAAATCATCACAATTTATAATCAGAAATAGAGAAGCGAAAGAGTGTCATGATTGGAATGACAGATAACCCATTTAAATATATAGTCAGGTATCAAACTCAATGAAAAATCACCTGCAATGATAGAAGTATTGTACATAGCATTCTTATTTGCATCATCCTTCAGGTTAAAGGGGAAAAAAGTAGAATAGCACAAAACAAGAGGGTGCGATCACATCATTCATAGTGAACTTCCGCTGAGTCGTGCTAATTCTGTCCAACTACAGTCATTCAACAGCAGCTCTTTTCTTCGTAGTGTAAGGATAGTACTCCTTGCCATTGTCAGTTCTCGTCGTTGCACCTAATCCATCAATTACACCAGAAGTGACTGCAAGTGCTGCTCCAGCAGAAAGAGCAGTTGAAATACTCCTTCCTACAAGGGTAACAGTCAAATCAGCCAAAATATTTCCCTTGGTATCCCAGTATGTTACCAGAGGCAAGGGTATAGAACACCACTGATGAATAATGTACGTAATCCGCTGAATTGCCTTTTGCATCTCATGAGATTATGCACTCACTAAATTCGAAGCTTTTAGTTCATGAAAAGTTCATTCTGCATAGGGATTTCTATTGATCTGTTCTAAAATGTGCATAGCAATGGCTGAGTTGAGGGGTTACTGCTCTCGGTTAGCAAGAGCAACTTAATTATTCTGTGACCACACTTAGAAAAGACTCAACCCCTGTATTGTTTAGAAACTAAATGACATGCTATCACAAAATGGTCGTGGTCATGCTTAAGACATCTTTGTGCAGACAGCACATACAAATTCTCTGCCAATCGGATCTATGGAGAAATTTCTATGTTCTTGGAATTAAAAATCTAAATAGGCGTCTAAATAGAGAGGATAAAGGAATTAAACAAAAGCCTTCACTGCAAACCAAGAGAGCCAGGGCGTGGAAATGATAAGAATTGTCTGGCTGCACCAGTCACAATGCCCATTGAATGGTCAGCACTGAAAATTAGCACTAGCACTGGATGTGCACTAAGGGATAAACCAATCTGCAACATGTAACAATAGCTTTCCTCTCCTTCCTTCGGCAATTCTAATTTTTCCCTTGCATATAATTAAATGTAAAGCAAGTGCAACAACAGATTTGTATCAATCATTCCACAAACACTTTTCTTCTATTAAGAAATCACTCCACAAACACAAATCTCAGTTGAAAAGGTGTTGTTGGGTGGAGGGGAAGGTGAGATTACCTTTGTAACCCAGCACAGAAGCACCAGCAACGAATCCACCAACTGCTCCATTAACAAAATCTCTTTTCATCCTAAAGTTCTGCACCAGCTGTTCTACCCCTATATAGACTCCACCAATAGCAGCAAAGGTAGCCCCGTGGTTTCCCATCATTTTCAATGTCCGAATCAAACCAGGAAGAGCAACACTTCTCTCAACACGGGGTACATCATGCCAAGTGGCAATAATGGCGCCCCAAAGAGTACCAGCAACTAGACCTGTGGTTGCACCCTTAAATGTTTTCATCCCTGGTGTATCCTCATCTTCATAATACCTTAGCTCTGCAGCGTCATCCATGATTGTACTCAATCCTTTACCAAAACACCAGCAAAAAATGTTAAAAAATTAAAAACATGATTAAAACAAGTTAAGCTTGAACTAATAACCAGATACCAAAGGTAACAGACAGTGAGAAATAATGCATTGCGAACAGAATGTGTGAAGCAACAAAACATCTTAGCCTACAAGAAGCAAATGATGAGAACCTAAATGCTTACATATATTTAGTTCTGTCAAGACCCTGTGTGCATGCACATACATAGAAACTATTTTTCTTTTTTTAATAAAGTAAAAAATTTCCAATGCCATCAAGAAGATGCAAGAAAGTACAAAATAGGTTACAAAAAACATATATTAGCTCCAACATATGATTGGCCAATCTAGGACCAGGGAGCTAATAAAGAGCAAAAAACTGTCGGAAGAGTCAACAGGGGACATGTTATGCCAGCTAAGTAGATACAACAGACATCTAGCCTTAATAGAGTGATTAGGAGCTGATAAGTCATAAACCATCACATAGAATTTCATAAGATCGAGTCTGTTGACATAGGTCTACAACACTTCCTCTGCCGTTTTTAGTCTGCCTCAATTTTCTAACCTATTACGTGAACTACAAAGTTCTCCTTCTGAATATTCGAACGGATACAAGATACTATTACTTAATAGTAATTGGAACTGATCTTACATAGTTTTTTTTTTTAAATAACTGATCAAACATCTTTGTAATAACCAACCTGCTTGCATTCATTTCAACTATTTTTATATCTCAAAAAATCTCCGATGTAATACACAATTCAAAGTTAAGAATTTCTAAGCAAATCAAGTAGGTTCAACAAAAATGTGACGAAAGAAGCATTAGAAGTTTGTCAAAAGTAGTGTGAACATCACATTCAGAAAAACATCAAAGGTTTAAGTAAAGCTAGAACAATTGACTCTCCCTCATATTTTCACACCTTGTGCTTGAAACTCAACTGCATATTTGATTTTCGAAGGACATATGCTTTCAATTGGTCACCAAGTTAAGAAATATGCTCTAACCAAGCGTGATGTAGAACGTATGAAGGTTAGAGATAAACAAAAGAAATGAAAACGCCTTATAAGTACATGCTCAAGCAAAAGCAATGCCTCTTTTATCCTCAAATTGTAACACATTTCAGATATGACAGAGACTTATCTGTAGAAGCACCTAGCTACTTCAGATTCCATTCTAAAAACATTTATCTAAACAGCGAAAATGAAATTAACACATTATTTCTTCTAATACATCGTCTCAACTAAAGGATAGGCTGTCTGTTACATCGGAAACTATAAAGATGAACAAGGGTTGTATGGCATCTAAATCGCCACATAGAAAAATAGGCAAGACTCGAGTTCCTTCCAAATGGAGCACACGGTGAGATGCCATATCAATCCCAAACCAATTGAGATAGGCTATATGAATCTTTGTTTTTTTATGACTGAGAAATCCGTATGGGGCCAACGATTAGGACCACCGAGCCTTTGAAACTCGGGATAATAAGCCTTACCCTCTACCATTCTCCAATAAAATACAAGGCTTCAGTTTGCATGGAGCAGGGCTCGAACCTGTGTCCTAGGTCACAAGTCCATCAACCTTTTCCACTTGAACTAAGCCCTGGGGGCAATCCTTTGTATTCATTACGCTTTATTTGGGTTCAATTAATTCCAATACTAATAAATGTCTTTCACGGCAAATTAGGGTTACTCTAAAGCTAAAGGTTCTGTAAACCTCACAGTTACGAGTTATGCCTACATTGATATACAAGTTTCTGACCAGAATAAAAGGGCTATAGGCAAACAGCGGACTTTTTCCTGGGTATAATCATCCGATATATGGAGCCCACTAGTCCGACTAATCCAGAATCACATTGCGTTGGGCCCATTTAAGGAGAAAGCACTCCTAAACAAGAATTTTCATTCCCAGGCTCGAAACCGAGACCCCTAGGTGGAAACAACGGACCTTATATATAAACCTAAAACTTAACAAGTTAGTATCACCCATATGCTAGATTTTATACCCATAAAAATTCAGCTCCTCAAGCGAGGCCGAAAGTAAAAGGAAAACAATCGCAAATTCAAATGAACTGGAAAACAGCGATCAATTATACGGACCTATACAAAAGTGACATAACAAAATGAAGCTCATATTCCATTAAACTGATAAAAGTCTACCACTTCTATAAACCCTAGAATCGGATTACATTTCTGCATTTCTCTAATAAAAAGTGAGGAAAATATAGAATTGAATACAAATAATTAATGTGCACTTATCTATGACAAAGTCAGCATAAAATTTATCGTATAGAAAGAGTGAGCTCAGAGAACTCACCAAGCTGAAAATGGCACTGATCTGATTAGCGATGTCAGAGAGAAGGGAGCGAAGAAGATGCTTGTGCAATGTGGTATATAATGGTCCAACAGATCAATGTTTGAGACTCCGGCCCAATAACAAAGCTTTTAATGGGCTTCATAGGCCCATCGTTATTGTCCAACCCGTCTGGATTATTTGCGTTGTATGACCTTTTTTTATAACCAAATAATTCCCGAGGGGTAGTGGCACAAGGTTCGAAACACGACAGATAATGGATCCATTCCTCTACCCTTCTTCACTATGACTATATGACCTTCTCTAGACCACTCTTTGAATTTTGTCTCCGGCAGCCAGTGGCTAAATTTCTCTACTTGGATATTCCCCACACCTAAGAACGTTGTACAATAGTGAGTTCAATTTTTATACACCTACAATATAAAAAATATTTAATATTCATAATAAATGAGATTAATAATCAAAAGGGTAGAGTTAAATTATATTATAGTTATATGTAAATTGTATTTAAGTTATATTATATTGTAGTAATATTTTTATTTTATTTGAAGGTTGTATGAAAGTTGGAAATTAGTTGTATAATATATGCATCGCTACATAAAATCTGTATTTATGTTTTAGATATTATTTTTATTTACATAAAATTGTTGATATGTATCAAAATTGTATTGAGAGGGAAGTTTTGATTGGAATTTCAGAAAAGAAGAAGAACACACCACATACAAAATATATACAACTCATATACAAAATATATACAAAAGATATATTGTATAAATTTATATGAAAATTATATTTAATTTGTATGATGTTGTAGTTGTATTTAACTGGTAAGAATGATGTATGAAATTTGTAGATAAGATATAAATAAGTTGTATAATGTATAATTCGTTATATGAAATTTATTTTTAGTTTGTACGTTATTGTACCCCATGTTGGAGTGCTTAGCGATTCGGACTCAATTGTAGTTAAGGGAGTTAACTGTAGCAATTAGTTGGTTGTTAGAAGTTAGTTAATTACAATGTACATAGACAGATAGATGCCAGATTGAAGTTAGAGTAGTTAGCTAAGTTAGTTGTGTATATAAGTATACATTGTAAACACTTTACATAATTAAAGAAATCATTTTCATCTTCTCGAACATTATCTCACTACACAACCATCCCTGCTCGTTCTCTTCTACTGCCATTACTGTCCAATAACTCCTCCATGGAAGGAGTTTAGAGCTGAACTAGATTCAGTAAATTCACATGGTATCAGAGCATATGAGACTAGACATTTTCGCGGAATTGTAGAATCCTACAATTACTTCTTCTCCTTCGAAGCTCAGTTCAAATTCAACAACGGCGGCTGAAAAAATTGATCATACTCATCTCTTATTTATGCATCCTTCTGATACTCCTAGCTTAATTCTAATTCTAGTCAAGCTCAATGGATCTAAGAACTATGGATTATGACGTCGATCGATGTGAATTCCGTTGCAAGCTAAGCGAAAATTAGGGTTTGTCACTAGCACTTGTAAAAAGGAGTCATTCAAAACTGAACTCCATGAGGATTGGAAGACATGCGATGCTATTATGCTTTCCTGGCTAATGAATACAATGTCACCGAATCTCCTTAGCGGCATCGTCTATGCATCAAATGCACATCTAGTTTGGGAGGATTTGCGTGAAAGGTTTGATAAGGTGAACAGAGTAAGGATAAATCAATTACATCAGGAAATTGCAACTATTTTCTCAAAGAACAGACTTCGTCTCAACTTACTTTATAAAATTGAAGGAATTCTGGATTGAATATGACGCCATGGTGCTTTCACCAGGATGTGATTGTCCAAAATCGAAGAATTACATAGAGCATCTCCATAGACAGAGGTAACTTCAATTCTTAAGTGGTCTCAGTGAGTCCTATGAGCAATCGAGGAGGCAATGAAGACTGTAGAGCCTACCTTGAACCAAGCTTATACAATGATAATTGAAGATGAAAGTCAGAGGTCGGGTTTCACTTTGATAGGAAAGGTTGATCCAATGGCAATGCAGGTTGGACGAGGGCAGCCGTACAAAGGGAAAAAACCTTACATGCACTGGAATATTGCAATATGAAAGGGCACTTGAAAGAGAATTGCTACAAATTGGTTGGTTACCCACAGGAGTTTAAAGGAAGAAAGAAGTTTGTGGCCAACAATGTGATTGGGAATTCAGACTTGAATAAGAAGGCTTTACCAGTGGATGATGAATCCAGATGTGGCAACACAAGTGACAGACCCTTCTTCACTAAGGAGCAATATGATCAAATCCTCCATATGCTAAACAAAGGGAAGTACAAGGCCACAAGTGAACATGGCACGTATAACCACTTCTTTTATGGAAAACCTAGATTTGGGAAGAATGGATAATTGATTCAGGAGCTTCACATCAAATTACTGCTAGCTTAGATACATTGCAAAGTAAAACTGAGCTAAAATCACAAAGTAAAGAACAAGTTAACTTGCCTAATGGAGAGAAGTCCACTATAACACGTAAAAGAATTGCACCATTTCTGGAGAATATGAGAGTGCACAATGTACTTTATGTCCCACATTTGAAACTGACAAAGGACCTTTCTTGCTCTGTCACTTTTTTTTCTAACTTCTGTATATTTTAGGACCTTTACAGTGGCAGGGTGAGGGGGATCGATAGAGAAAGAGGAGGACTATACATTGTCAAGAAAAATTTCAATGAAAGGCTGAACTTGTCAGTGATGAATGTAGCTATACCGTAACATCAGGAAGATAACATCTTATGGCATAAGAGGCTAGGACATGCTTCAATAAGCACTATGAGGAATGTGAATTCTTTATAGAATAAATTAAGTAATATCAATGTAAATAGTGATTGTTCTATATTTTCCCTTGCCAAGCAAAGCAGATTATCTTTTCCTAGAAGTCAATGTAGAAGTCATTCTATCTGAGAGCTTATTCATATGGATGTTTGGGGTCCTTACAAGATTCCTACACATGGCAACAAGCAATTTTTCCTGACTATTGTTGATGATATGTCTAGGTTCACTTGGATATACTTGTTGCAGTTCAAAAGTAATATATTTGTTGTTTTGAAAATCTTTCTTGCAATGATAAAAACTCAGTTTAGTGTAGTTACAAAAATTATTTGAATAGACAATGGTACTGAATTTTTTAATCATCAGTGCCATACCTTACTAGAATCATATGAAACTTTATATCAAAGTAGTTGTATTTATACTCCACAACAAAATAGAGTTGTGGGGCACAAACATAGACATGTTCTTGATGTATCAAGAAAATTCCATGGCACTATTCCAACTAGTTTTGGGGAGAACACATAGATGCAACAATTTATCTCATCAACCGATTGCCTACTGATGTTTTGAATGGTAGGAGTCCTTTTGAAGTCCTATATGCCAAACCACATGCTCTTGCACATCTAAAGGTGTTTGGCTGCCTATGTTATGCTGTGAACCTACCTAAAGGAGACAAGTTTATAGCTAGAGCCTAGGCTGTTGTGTTCTTGGGGTATTCAGATACTCAAAAGGTGTACAAGCTGCTAGACCTTAAGACTAGACAATTGTTTGTGAGTCGAGATGTGGTATTCGAGGAACATATATTTCCTTTCCAAAGAGATGCTGCAATCTCTTACCATCATCCATTGGTCCCTTCTCCACAGTTCATGATAGAGGGAGACTGTAGAATCATGAAGCAGTGGACTATGAAGTGTATGAGGAAGAACACTCTGATGGCACTCATGCAGGATCTGAGGATGTTGATTTGTCAATAATGATACTCATGCAGAATCTGAGGGTGCTGACATTGCTGCTTCTAAGCTTGAAGCTGCATGTGAGCATTCTACTTCTATAGTATAAGGAAGCCCTTCTCATTTTACTTCTGTACCTGAAGGCATTATTGAATCAAATGCAAGTCAAGAAGATTTAGATGATGTTGTTGTTTCTGATCATACAGAAGATGTTATTTCTGATCATACAGAACTAGCCTTGAGGAAATCAGCAAGAACTGCTAAAGCATCACTGTGGCTTCAAGACTATGTAACTAGCAAGAAGGCAAATGGGGCGACACTGCATACTTTAGCATATTGTATTTCTTATGAGAATGTGTCAGAGAAGTATAAGAGCTATTTGGTTAAGCAGTCAGTTCTCACATAACCTCAAAGCTTCAAGGAAGCATCCCAAGATGAGAAATGAATTGATGCAATGAAAATGGAGATCAAAGCACTAAAAGATAACAATACTTGGGAGGTGGTAACCTACCAAAAAGGCAAGAATGCAATTGAATCTAAATGGGTCTATAAAATAAAGTACAAGGCAAATGGAGACGTGGAAAGGTACAAGGTTAGATTGGATTACCTTGAGACATGTTCACCACTTGCCAAAATAGTGACTGTTAGAACACTGATTGCATTAGCAATATCAAGAGGCTGGAATATATACCAAATGGAAGTATATAATGCATCTTTGCAAGGAGATTTGTATGAAGAGGTGCATATGGACCTTCCTCAGGGATTCAGAAGACAGAGGGAGTTAAAGATCTGTAAACTGAAGAAATCATTGTACGGGCTTAAACAAGCCTTAAAGAAATGGAATATAAAACTCACTGAGGCATTGATAGAATCAGACTATAAGCTGAGCTTGTATGATTACTCTATGTTCACCAAAAGAAAGGAAGATAGCTTTGTGGCAGTTTTGATATATGTGGATGATTTGTTGATCACAAGGGATGATGACAAGCTTATACAGGAGACAAAGGATGTGCTACATCATAAGTTCAAAGTGAAAGACCTTGGAGAATTGAGGTACTTTCTAGGAATTGAAATTATGAGATCAAGTAAGGGAATCCTATTAATTCAAAGTAAATATGCATTGTAGTTGGTGTCAGATTTAGGATTAGGTGGAGCAAAACCAGCGGCAACACCTGTTGATTTGAATGAAAGATTCACTTCACAAGAATATGATAAGCACACTGGTACAACATGGGATGAGGCTTTAGCTGATGCATCAGCTTACCAGAGACTTATTGGTAGGTTACTCTACTTAACAATAACTAGACCAGACATCAGCTATGTGGTGCAGACCCTAAGCCAATTCATGCAAGCACCCTTAAAAGATCTCATTAGGATGCAGCAGTTAGAGTAGTAAAGTATATCAAGAAGGATCCAGGAATGGGAATATTCATGAGTAGTTTGCAGTCTGACAGCCTGACCTATTATTATGATGCTGACTGGGCAGCATGCCCAAACACAAGAAGACCACTAGATTTCTAGTAAAGTTTGGAAAGTTTCTAATATCCTGGAAGTCAAAGAAACAACAGACGGTTTCAAGAAGTTTAGCTGAAGCAGAATATAGGAGTTTGCCAGCAACCACAACAGAAGTAACTTGGATGTTAGGATTGTTTTCAGAGTTGAAAGTATCAGTCAAGCAACCTATGAATCTATTTTGTTATAGCAAGGTTGCATTACAGATTGCAGCCAATCCCATATTCCACGAGAGGACTAAACATATAGAGACTGATTGTCACTTTGTAAGAGACAAGATAAAGGAAGGAAAGATAGTTACACACCACATTGGGACCAAAGATCAACAAGCTAATATGCTTACAAAAGGATTGGGAAAGGTGCAACATTGTTTTTACTTAGCAAGCTGAGAATTATGAACATTTTACACCCTCCAGCTTAAGGGATAGTGTCAGAGTGCTTGGTGATTAGGAGTCAACTGTAGTTAAGGGCGTAAATTGTAGTGGTTAGTTGATCATTAGAAGTTAGTTAATTACACTGTACATTGACAGATAAATGCCAGCTGGATGTTAGAGTAATTAGCTAAGTTAATTGTGTATATAAGTATACATTGTAAACACTTTACATAATTAGAGAATCATTTTAATCTTCTCGAACATTCTCTCACTGCAGAACGATCCCTGCTCGTTCTCTTCTACTGCCATTACTGTCCAAGCTCAATTCCTTCATGGAAGGAGTTTGGAGCTGAACTAGATTCAGTAACTTCACATACCATACATTATTCTTTTCTTACTCGATTTGTAAAAGAAAGAAAAGTAGAGAATAAATTCCAAACCTACTCATGCGCACTCGTTCAAATTTGTTTAAATTGAAAAACTTGAATATTGATGGAAACTGAATGATTTGGATGGAAAAATTTCGAGTTTCATGTTCAAAGCATCATCGTCGAGTTTTTATTGTTGGTGCTACATCGACGGAGATGGAAAACAGAGAGTGTATTTTGCAAGTTATATACCGACAGGTGTTCACAATTTTGAGCATCTTAAACTACATACGGTGAGTTTGTTGCTGAGAGCTGATTCCATTCCAAATGGATATATAACATTCCTAAGTCTTCTATGTCTCTATTGATCCACATGTGAAAATTTATGTCAAATCTAATGCTTAATTGAAGCTACATTAACCAAAAGAAGTGACTCGTGGGGTTATATCCAATTCGCAAATTTCCAAGTAGGCAACCTAAATTTGGGAGTAATTAACCAAGAGAAAACAAGGTAGCGTGTCGGTGGTGGGAATATGGAGTTGTCATGCAGCTTCGACAGAATCACGAGACATTTTACCGACCACTTTCGTTGACCATACAATCTAAATTAAGGGAGTTTTGGATGGAGAAAGGCGGCAGAATAGGTCCCAAGTTGGCATTTCAATCATGCACGTTAGCAACAAGCAAATTTAAACGAATTCTTTTCATCATAATGTGGCTCCATAGACTATGAAGTTTTCAAGGATGAATTATTGGTGCATCTCCCTGTAACCCGAATAGCATTTCTTGGAGATAGAGGCTTTATAGCACGTACGAGAAGAGCGCTGGATGAAGAGGCTAGAGATTTATGTATTTAGAGCCCAACAGAAAATTTAAAACGAGTGCAGAAAGGTAAAAACAGCAAAAGAGAAACATGAAATCATAATGAAACATCTTTGTTGTTACAGGTTTATACTTCATCTACCCGCGCATTAACATCGTTACAAGGGCACTGCCTATGCGCTTAACAGGTTGAATATTGTCCTGTCCTGTGATTTTGGGCTGGGAAGATGGATTTTTCACCTGAATACCATATACCAAGAGTGATAAAACGAAGAAAACAGAATAAGCAGGTTGAAAAGATACGCCAAAGCGAATGATAGCAAAAAAAGTTATCAAACAGTTCAAGAACAAAACATAGGTCATCTTGGGACTAGCCCAACAAGAATGCACATAAGTTGCATAATATTAGTGATCATTCGTCAACAGACAGCCTCACAAACATCAAACTACTTCATCAACATGTTCTCTTACAACCATGATCATAAGAAAGAGAGGACACTCAAAGCGTCCAGTGCACATTCTGAACAGAAGGATGAAAACCGTTAGAGTGGTCAAATTCCATGTTTTGTCGTCCACTCTGCTGACCCATCCCTAGCTCACCACGGTACTGATTGTCAGCAGCCTGTGAAATTTGACCCAAACCCAAATCAGGCATCTCATGCAAACTGCTGCTAGCTTCATTTCCTTTAAACCGCAGGGAAGGGCTTGAGAAGTGATTGGTAGGTGCACCATGGGAATCGGAAGGTTGAATGGGGGTGTGTACCCCATCAATGTTAGCCCCAAGACTTGAGGGTGGATTCGTTGATTCCCAGGACCGATTTGACAGAAGAGAGAGAGCACCGGTACTGGAGTCTGAGACTCCAGAGAAACATTCCCCAGAAGGAACACCAGGACCGGGATAATTGGTCCTGGTGGCTGAACCTTGCAGAACAAACTCAGATGTAGCATTTTCAGAATTATTCAGCCAAGGACGCTGAAGAAATTTCCCTGATGCAGTAGATTGATGATCCCATCCTTGTTCAGATGCTCTAGTATTTGGCCGCGAACTCTCGTTGACATGTGGGTGTGAGCTGAAGTCTAACAGAAAGCTTCCGGATTTGCTGCTATTATTTTCTATCAGTTCAAATCAAAATAACCAGAGTCAGCATAATGTTCTTTCCTTTTTATAAAAGGAAAAGAGGAGCATAAATTTTCGAGTATTAATGCAAAAAAAGAGAGAATGGAAAGGAATTCTATCAAACCAAAAACTGATGAAGAAAGACTCCCATAGTGAGCAGAGAAAAGAGATCCAGATGGAGGCTTTCTGCGGCGCTCATTATGGCATGCCAGGCGCCTGCGGCAACTTCTTTTTCCTTGGTCAAATTCTGTCAATTGATGGAACCTGGGATCAAAGTACCAGGAAGCAATTAAGTCTATGCAACAAGGCAGCTATCGACTGGCCATAAGTGATCCGAGAAGATGAGCTTGTTGACCTCATATAAGACAATTTGGCTAGCCATTTTTCTAACCGTTACATGCAAAATGTTTTGTCATAGGTAAAAACCAACATAAAACATTCATGGTATCTTTGAGTATTATTGAACTATATACACAAATAACTGTACAAGCCTGACATATATAAATCAGAAGCATTCTATCTGTGTTTGAGTGGCTACTAAAGATTGTGCAATGCACATATTCTTAC
Source organism: Nicotiana obtusifolia (assembly GCA_002018475.1). Lineage (NCBI taxonomy): Eukaryota > Viridiplantae > Streptophyta > Magnoliopsida > Solanales > Solanaceae > Nicotiana > Nicotiana obtusifolia. Next base: position 37,825 of record MCJB01051591.1, on the reverse strand, counting down.
TCAAAACTTCCCCGAGTTTCACACATTGGATTTCCTTCTTGTCATCAAGACCAAAGTCTGGCTCATATAATGAGTTGATGGGATTTATTAACTACTAAGCTTTCTAGATAAATAGTTGCATAGCTCTGAAACTTCATGACTAATATTTCTTGTAAGTAAATATCTCCCAGTAAATAATGGGAGAGATGCCAGCAGCAGGGACTGAAGGTTTTGGTTTGAGACGATAGCCAATGGCAAATGAGTACTTCCGCAGTTATTAAACACCATATGGATATCTGGTTCACCATATTTGCAGATAAACATTCAGCTACTATATAAATGATGAACCCAAAGAAAAAGACCTCCGCGAGGTTCAGTTTGGATGAAGAGAGAAGCAATGTATAATGGTAGGCACCACAGAGGGACTTTTTTTATGCCATGGCAAAAAGGTCGTATTAAGTGGATAGACATAGAAATAATATATTGGTATCCTGCTCTCGGTGGTTTCTAATCACTTTGTTGTTCGATGCACTTCATTCTTGTATTTAAGTCAATATCTTGTTTAAGCTTGAACATGTGAATGGATTTTAACTAGAACGAAAATAAGGACAACTTCCCTAGTATATTACAGTTGACAACCATAGAAATTGGAATGAGGAACTCAACGGAAGCAAAGCATTAAGGAACACCCAGGGGAAATAACATTAGTTTACAATAGTACCCAATATAACCTTAATGATACTGAAACATGTTGGGTAAACCAGCGAAGAGGATCAGAATCAATAGTCAACTCTTACAACAACAAAAAGAAAAATAAGATTAAGAGTGAACTCTCAAATACCATAGTTTAAATAGTTGTACTATGTTATATTGCTTTAACTTATTACATCTAACCATCACTTTCATGTATAAAGTTGGGTGTCTAAGATGTTTCCTCTAGGAGGTTGAAGCATGAGGGCATAAGATTTAGCAAAGAAATAAAACATCATCCAATGCAAAAGTATGTCCAGTACTTTAATTCCATAATCTTGGCAATTGATCCATCCTACGCATCAACGACATAACTGAATCAAGTAATATTAAAAGCAAAGCTGCTTCCAACAATGTGCAAAATGGTGGAAAATTGGATCCACGAAAGGCAGTGTCACTACCCAAATGTTGTAGGCGCACTTCTAATATCATCTTAAATGTCCCACACTTCACATAAAACACCAAATTAGTACCTCAATATAAATGAAGGCCCCTCTTTAACTTACTAAGGTGTGTGAATAGATCCAGCCATGTACGAAAACAAGCACACATCACTTAATGACAGGGGCGGAGCCAATGAAGACATTACGGGTTCATCTGAACCCGGTAACGTTGGCTTAGGCTCTGTATATGTGTTAAAAATCGAGCTAAATAAGTGCAAAAATGGAGTTTGAACCCAGTAAATTAGACGCGATGTGGTAAAATTCTGAATTTACCATAAAGTTCAAATCTTGGATCCGCTTCTGCTTAAGGAACTGCCTTTGTGCGCCAGAAAAAGCAGAAAGGTGCCAAGAAAGCGTAAACTAGACTCCGAACAATACTATAAGCAAGAAGCTATTGATCAATATTTGCAAAATCCATTGTCATATTAAAGCATATATCGAATTAATTGGTCGCCAAATTGTTCTTGGATTTAGGAGAGGAAAACCAGCAGAACTAGCCCGAACAATAACTAGCCAATTCAGACAAAATTATTACTGTAATAAGACAATAGTAAGAACAAAATCCTCACAGCAAACAATCAACACAAATTTAAAAAATCCACGAGTCAACTCTCTCCACCAAACCAGTTTATAAACAACTATACGCACAAGGAACACTAGTCCATAAGTCCAACAATACGAAAAGAAAAACTCCAGCATAATTTGTTTAAAGAGTTTAACTTATATACATGTAAAGAAGTCACCTTAACTTTCTAATTTAGTAGGTAACCTGTTTTATTTTATGGATATTACCTGTAGATATCTTTTTGTGTGAAATTTCTCTACTCTGTCAGGTATATATAGGTTAAACTCTTGTATAAAAAGTGAGTTTCGCACACCTGTCGTGCATGATTCTTATAGACACAGCCATATAATTAGTGCAAAAATACTTAAAACTTAATTAGAGTAATATGGAAAATTAAGCTGACCTGCTACATTGTTGACAAAACCTCTGTTCAAGACCAGCAACAATAACAGTAGGAGACTTAGAGTGCATACCACAAACTTTATGCCTCGAATAATAAGCCTTAGCATCACTCAGATCTACCTGACAACCTTCAACTTGACACCTAGGTGGCTGACCACCCTGCACCAACCCACCCCTCCCCCTCTTGGACGCCGGCGGCAAGTTTCCGGCTCCGGTCACCGGCGATGACCCACCACCCACATTTTCAAAGTAGATTTTCTTGCCAAACTTCAAACCATTGAGAGAGTCGGAAGAACTTGAATTACTACCAGAAGAAGAAACTGAACCCAGTTCCATTTCCGAATTCCACTGCCCATTCATTCCACAGCTTTATGGGGTCAAATCATTATAAAAGGTGGCATTCACATGAACAGAGCCACTGTGTCATGTCATGTATACATTTTTATACATATACTTGGAGAAACAGATATTTTGAAAAAGGTCACTTTTTCTTGTTTTGTTACTCCTACTAGTATTTCTTTATTCCCTCCGTTGCATAAAATGCAGGGGTTGTTTGACTGGATGCCAAGTTAAAAAGAAAAACAGACTTTGAATTTTATGATTTAAAATAAGATATAGACATTTTGCGGTTATAATTTTTTTTCTTTAAAGATAAAAATAAGTCTTTAAAAGGTTAAACTATTTTTAGATATAAATTTTTTTTTGGACAATTAAAGAAAAGAGTCCAATAAATTGTGTAGAAAGTACTTCCTTCTCCGTTTCAGTTTATTTTCTTATATCATTCAAAAAAGAATAATATAAAACGTAATTTTATTTTATTCTTAAGAAATTTTGTTTTATAGTAACACAAATTTACAAGTAAAATTTTCAAATGTCTTAAGAAAAATTGTAAAAATTGCAAGGAGCGTCCTATTTGGTCGTCCCCATTTAATCTATACCAACTTCTTAAAAAAGTTTTAACCTGTACATACATTTAAAATAACTTTATGTCTCTTTCTCCTCATCCTTCTCCTCCTTCGTTTTCTTCTTCTCCTTCTTTTTCTTCTTCTTCTTCAGGTGACAATGATTTTATATGATGGTTGTTAACATATTTAATGCAGTTTATGATGTTTTGCAATGGTGAGCTGTTATGACACTTTATTTTTTTACTATTGCTTAAGGTTTCATCTTCTTCTTTTTCTTAATTGCAAAATGGGTCCATTAGATTTATTGTTGTTTTGACAAATTGATGATTAGGGTTTGTTCCTGATAATGTTTGGAGGTTATGTTTCAAATTTGAGCTCAGTTGGAGTAGATTTAAGTATTAAATCGTATATTGGATTGTTATAATTCGAAAAACAAATTTCTGTTTCTGGGCAATTTGCACTTCAGGCCTATTTGTCCTTAAGTGCATAAAAACATTGGTTGCACTTCAGACCTTTTGGCCTTAAGTGTATCTGAAGTGTATTTTTTCACTTCAGACTTATTAGCCTTAAGTGTAGCAAAACGTTTGTTGTACTTCAGACCTACGCCTTAAGTGCATCTGAAGTGCAATTTTTCACTTCAGACTTATTGGCCTTAAATGTAGTAAAACGTTTGTTGCACTTCAGACCTATTCGCCTTAAGTGTATATGAATTGCAATTGTTCACTTCAGACTTATTGGCCTTAAGTGTTGCAAATCGTTTGTTGCACTTCAGACCTTTTCGCCTTAAGTGCATCTGAAGTGCAATTTTTCACTTCAGACTTATTGGCCTTAAGTGCATGAAACCATTGGTTACACTTCAGACCTATTTAGCCTTAAATGCATCTGAAGTGCAAATTTTCACTTCAGACTTAGTGGCCTTAAATGAATGAAAACGTTTACTACACTTCAGACTTTTTGGCCTTAAGTGCATCTGAAGTGCAATTTTTCACTTCGGACTTATTGGCCTGAAGTGCATCTAAAGTGCAATTTTTCACTTCCAACTTATTAGCTTTAACTGCATGAAATCATTGGTTGCACTTTAGACCTATTTGACCTTAAGTGCATTTGAAGTGTAATTTTTTTGTCACGACCCAAGCCGGAGGGCCATAACTGGCACCCGGGCCATACTTGCCAAGCACCAATGCACATTTTATCTAACCTTTCTTATTATCTATAAGGACCGATGAGATCAGTATAAATGGTAGACATGAATCCTAAACAACCAACAATGACAGATAATGGCATGAACATATATATCATGAGCCGACAAGGCTTTCATGAAGCTACATATAAGGTACGAGCCGATAGGCTGCCATGAGAGACTATACAACAAAAATTAGTCGACAAGGCAATCCAAACTATACATGAGTCGACACCTGTCTATGAGCCTCTAAAGGGACATAAGTGCTGCAATATTGCAGGAACAGGGCCTCGACATACCCATAACGCCTATAACAAAAATGCATACCAAGACCACGGCAAGTCTGGAGAAGGGATCTCGCCAACAACCGCTGAACTGGGCAGCCTACTATGGTGGGGGAGCTTCGCCTACCTGTCTATCAGGACCTGCAGCACGACATGCAGCGTCCACAAATAAAAGGACGTCAGTACGAATAAAGTACTGAGTATGTAAGGCAGGAAAGCATAAGTAAGAACAATAATATAAAAAGGAATAGAGAATATACAACCTGTAACATCTAGGTACCTCTGAGGGCTACTGACATGAATGCATGATGCATATATATATATATACCATTTATGTGCTGTATCGCTTCGACTTGCTACAGGGAGGATTACGAAGGTGGAAACCCTGTCAAATAATGAGCTAGTTAGTAAACCCTAAATCACGACCTCACTTGCTAACCCTTCTACAACGCCCACCTTGGCTTAAAAACGGGTTCTGCGGAGGCCACCGGTTATGATCCCATAACCAGAGCTTACTATCTAACTCAGAACTGCTTGGGTTTATACCTTTAACCTAAGCAACATCGGAACAAATACAACAATCAAATTAATACTAGAGCATTATTTCAGAATAGTTCAAGAATCCTAAGTTTAACACATAATTATGTAGCCTATCATTTAGGCTAAATATTCAAATAAGAAATTAAAATTTAAACAGAAAAATAAAAATACCTGAGACCTCTTAGGTTGTAACCAAATGGTTCTTCTTGATTTTATTGATGTACAAAAACTATTACAGAAGGTGTTTACAAGAGGGAGTGACCGAAGATTGCCAAAAAAAAACACTTCCCTTACCTTTATCCTAAGATCCTTATATAATGGATCTACTTAAAGAAAATTCCAAAAAATGTACAGCAAAATGGCTGACACCATTATTTACTCGTGGCCAACAAAAAAAAGAAAGGAAGAAAATGACAAGAATAAAATGACACTCTACTTTATTAAAGTAGATTCTGTGGCCGACTATTTCACATGGTGGGGTCGGCTACTTTATAAAAGCTAATTTGTCTTATTACTCCAATAATTCTAATGTGGAGTTTTCAATTATTTTCCAACGACTGTTTTGCGTTTGTTGTTTTTTGATGATGAGGATTCCTCTGCATTTTCCTTCATTTTCTGTAGAAATTCTTCGATTTTCTTCAATATTGATTTGTTATGTATGAACTTCTCGGGATTCTCCCGCTAAACAGATGTCCTCATCTGTGGTATTACCGGTTGACGCCATTGACACATCATCTGAAATTTCTGTGTCAAAATTCTTGGCTAAATCTTTCCTAACTTCTTCGAGATAGGAGGCTATAATCTCCTTTTTTTGAAACTGCACCATTTTTCATCTGTAACTTTCTGGTTATGTGTTTAAAAGGGATGACCTCTTCTTCAGTATTACTGGCTTTATTTCTTGCATTGTAATTCTCCAATGCCTTGTTGATATTATCTATAGTTTCTTGTCCATGGACGTTTCCTTTTTTGTCTTTGTGAAGCATTTTGCTCCAAAACTTAGTAAAATATCCTATTAAGACATGGAAATCCCTTGCTGGTATAACCAACTTCAATATCCCATTTCATAATCCATGGGATTGAAAATTCTATGACAAAATACATCAGGGCCATTCCTTCAAAGAAAATATTATCTTTCTGTAGACTGATTAATTTAGGAGATAATTCTACCCACTGAGTATATAAACTCTTATAATTTTCTAGTAAAATATCTATTATCCTTAATGGGATCTATCTTATCTATAATCTGGGATCTTAACTCAGGATCCTTAATGACTCTAATGAGTTCTAATAAAATGTCATTGGTAAGGACATTAATATCTAGGTCCTTAAACTGCGAATAAATATTATAAAATTCATCCTCTGTGCTGTTATTACAACACTGGCCTTGTTTACAAGGTTCACATTCTGTTTCTGAAGAAGAATAATATTCTTCATTCTGTAACACCTTCAAATTTTCATCGGTTGAAGATTCTGTGTCACTGCAATCTGGGGATGAATTTAATAGGATCTTATATAACGAATCCTTAATGCTATCATCTAAATCAAGGTTTTTGATCTTATCCTTAACCTTGCAATCTTTGGCATAATTCCCTACTTTACCACATTTATAACAGGCATTGGGCTTGACGGATTTAATAAAATCCTTCTTCTTTTTATAACTAGACCTTCTCTTCTTGGTCTTTTCCCTTCTCTTTTCAGGATTCATTCTCTTTTTCCTTTTGTACCTATAAGGTTCTTTCTGGTCTTTCTTCTTTCCTATGAGGTTTCTTAAATTTGGGGATATCTATGGCAAATTGCTCACAGAACTCTCCTAATTGTTGTCTTTCATTTAAGCGGTGTTTTTTGATCTCTTGATTTAATTTAATCTCATTACAAAGAGCTAAACCTTCCTGAGTGCATACACTAATTAACTTACCATAAGTATAACTATTATAATCTATACTCATAGAAGTACCTCTAAGGGTCTTTCAAATTCTTTCAGCAAATAAAGCGGGAAGCTATCTATAAACTTAGACTTCCAGTGAGTACTATTACACTCGGGTAATTCCATAACTCTGGATAAAAATACATCCTTATACCATCTAAACTCTGTAAGTGTATGACACCTAAGATTTTGAAGCACAGTCCTCCATCTTCCTGAAAAATGTTCTATAATATTGAGAACTAAAGAATAGACTATGTTCTGAACATTATGATCATTTTCTACCTTAACAGCTCCTAAGATATCTGCTTTTTGACTATTAGTCAAATAATTATCCCACCAGCCTTTCAGTTGGCAAGTAAACCCAGCTATAATCATATCAGCTATAGCTTTTTCAGAATTATTATTTACCTTACAGATAGTACTATACATAAGCATTCTATGTACCTGAATATAAATCTGTCTATCTATCAAACCATCTATGTTCCGTTCATAGATTTTCTTACCACTATAACTCTGTGAGAAGTAATAGGGCTCAGGTTCTTCTAGTAAAACATCCTGAGGGGTCGGTCTAGGATAATAGTACATCCTTTGTACTGGCTTCCTAGCAAACTTCTCTGAGATTTTTATTAATCTCATCAGAAAATTTTTCCTTTCTTTCTTCGCTAGATAAATTTTCTAAATTTAAAGGACTAATTCTAAATCCTTCAAATTTCTTATTAAGAAGTTTCTCCAAGTCATCGAGACTTTTCAATTTAAAGTCTTTGACTTCTGGAGGGGGTTGGATACAGGCAGTCGCTATTTTCTCCTTACCTTTTATAGTATCCTTGTTGCTAATTTTTTGAACTTCTGCTATAAGCTTGTCCAATATATCACTGATAGAAGCTACCTGTTCACCCAGAATACTAACATAGATGATTGTATAATTATTTTGAGTCAACATCGTATTTAAATTTGTAGCAGTAATAGTACCAGTATTCTCATCAAACAATTTAGAAAAGGCAGTATAATATATAACCTTATCTTTTTCTCCTATTTGGAAAGATGTTTGGGGTGGAAAAACAGATTTAGTAACTTTCCCACTACTGAGCTTATAATCTCTTTCTAACATGGAAATATAACCACTAACATATTTAGACATAAACCATATATATATATATATATATATATATATATATATATATATATATATATATATATATA
>MCJB01051591.1:7986-29521 GCA_002018475.1 Nicotiana obtusifolia | reverse complement strand
TATATATATATGTCACGACCCAAATCCCAAACCCGGTCGTGATGGCGCCTCTCGTGAAGAGAAGGCCAGCCAATTCAAACCATAACTCATTTTAAGCAGTTAATTTAACAAGAGAACAACACAACACAGTTTAATAGCAGTCATTTGCGGAAAAACATATTAACCATCCCAACAACAGCACAAACCGGGGTGTCACAAAGTCATGAGCAACTAATGAAAATCCTAATAATAAGATTACTATTACAATATCTTTGGCATAATTATTCGAAGATAGTGGAAACAACAAGATAAAAGAGATACGGGGCTGCGGATGCCAACAGCTACCTCGTAGTCTCTGAATCATCGCTTTGACAGTTGCAGTCAATGCCTCGGAGCGGAATCAATAACACCTGAATCTGCACACATGGTGCAGGGAGTAATGTGAGTACTTCCAACTCAGTGAGTAATACATATAAATAATGACTGAAAGTAAGGAAACACGTAGAGCACAAGGCAATGCATAATGAAGCAGTAAAACCATTACTTGAAAACAGTAAATCAATAAGAAATCATTTAAAAATCTTCCCAACTCTGGTTACCAGTTGCCATTAGTACCAACTGTAACATCCCTGGGCTCAGTATCATTAAAATAATAAAATCTCCCCAGCTCTGGTTACCAGTTGTCATTGTTACCAACTGTAACCTACAGTTGTCATTGTTACCAACTATATTATCCCTGGGCTCAGTATCAATCTCACAGCTCTGGTTACCAGTTGTCATTGTTACCAACTGTAACCTACAATTGTCATTGTTACCAACTGTAATATCTCTGGTTACCAGTTGTCATTGTTACCAACTGTAACCTACAGTTGTCATTATTACCAACTGTAATATCTCTGGTTACCAGTTGTCATTGTTACCAACTGTAACCTACAGTTTTCATTGGTACCAACTGTAATATCTCTGGGTACCCTGCGCTCACTGGGGGTGTACAGACTCCGGGAGGGGCCCCTTACGGCCCAAGCGCTATATCAAGGCACCTCGTGGCACATAGAGTATCTCAGGCCCTCGGCCTCATATCAATCACAAGCCACCTCGTGGCACATAAAGGATCTCAGGCCCTCGGCCTCATATCACTCAGTAAAACCTCACATCTGGCCCTAGGCCGCACTCAGTCAGAAAATCATCATAAGCCCCTCGGGCATAGTAAAACAGTAGTTCTTAGCCCAAAACATCATTTAAAATATTGTGTAAATCTCAAAACTGAGTAAAAAGTGGCTGAGTTGTACAACAGTAGAAACAACATGACTGAGTTCAAGTAATAAGTACAAATAGTGAGGAAATAGTGATAAAAATCCTCGGAGGGTTCAAACAATTGGCACGAAGCCCAAATATGGCAATCAGCCCCAAACAAGATGGTAACAAGTAAGTTTCAATCAATTGCGTAGTAAAATCATCAATCGGGATGGACCATGTCACAATCCCCAGTAGTAAACGACTCCACGCTCGTCATCGAGCATGTGCCTCACTTCAATATAGCACTACGATGTGCAATATCCGGGGTTTCAAACCCTCAAAATATCATTTACAATCACTACTCACCTCAAACCGGCTAAGTCCTTAGCCTGCGACGCCTTTGCCGTTTGAATTGGCCTCCACGTGCGTCGAATCTATCCAAAATTAGAACTAATATGTCACAATATGTTGAGGGAACAAAGCCCACGCGAAAACAATCAATAAATACTAAGAAATCCCAAAATTAGCAAAACCCGAGCCCCGAGCCCACTTCTTGAAATTCAGTAATTTTTCACCTCAACGGGTTCCTTATCTTCCCACGAGTTCAACCATACAAGATTTATCGAATTCCGACATCGGTTCGACCTCCAAGTCTTAAAATCTAAACTCAAGGGTTTTCCACAATTTTCTCCAACTTAAATCACCAATTACATACTAGAATGGCAATAGGTTTGGGGTAATTTGACCAAGATTGAGTTAAGAACACTTACCCCAATGTTTCTCTCGAAATCTTCCAAAAATCCTTCAAGATTTCGCTTCAATCCGAGTTCCCTAGCTCCAATTATGTTCAAGATGGTCAAAATCCCCTTTTTTAAGAATTTGTTCAAGAAAATCTCTTTTGGATATAGTTTTGAGGTTGATTTGCGGTGATTTTATGGTGTTTGGAGGTGTTTCTCTTCGTGGGTAACGAAAATGGGTTTTGCATGGCAAATGGGCACTTATTTCTATTCATAAAGGGGTCAAAAATCGGAACAAATAAAACTTTCAGGTGTTGAAAATGCTATAGCATTTCGCATAGCATAATCACACGCTGTCCGCATTTTGGACAGCATTACGTAGCATAATCAACATGCTGTCCGCATTTTGGTAGCATTTCTGATATTGAAATCTGTTACACTTTGCTATAGCATTTCGGCGTAGCATAATCAACATGCTGTCCGCATTTTGGACAGCATCGCGTAGCATAATCAACATGCTGTCCACATTTTGGTAGCATTTCTGACATTGAAATCTGTTACACTTTGCTATAGCATTTCGGCGTAGCATAATCAATATATTGTCCACATTTTGGACAGCATCGAGTAGCATAATCAACATGCTGTCCATATTTTGGTAGCATTTATGCAGATTTTCCTTTCCAACGATGAAATAGTCCGTTTAACCACCCAAAATTCACCCGAGCCATTCGGGATCCCGTTCGGATATACCAACAAGTCCTAAAACATATTATGGACTTAGTCGAGCCCTTAAATCACATCAAACAACGCTAAATATACGAATCATACCCCAATTCAAGCCTAATGAAACTAACAAATTTCAACTTCTACATTCGATGCCGAAACCTATCAAATCGAGTCCGATTGACCTCAAATTTTGCACAGAAGTTATAAATGACATAATGGACCTATAAAGATTTTCAGAACTGGATTCCAGCCCCGATATCAAAAGTCAACTCCCCGGTCAAACTTTTCCAAAAATCTTCTATTTTTCAACATTCGCCAAAATGCGTTGAATTGTCCTACGGACTTCCAATTTCAAATCTGGACATACACCTAAGTCCGAAATAACCATACGAAGCTATAGCAACTCTCGGAATTCCATTCCGACCCTCGGATCAAAATCTCGCCTAACAACCGGAAATCGCCAAAATACTAACTCCACCAATTCAAGCCTAATTCTACACCGGACCTCTAAAACCAATTCCGATCACACTCCTAAGTCATAAATCACCTCCCGAAGCTAACCGAACCATCAGAACTCACATCCGAGCCCTCTAACTCATAAGTCAACATCCGATTGACTTTTCCAACTTAAATCTTCTTAAAAGAGACTAAGTGTCTCATTTCTTACCAAACCCACTCCGAACGCAAACTACTCAACTCGATCACATAAAACACGAATAACAAAGCATAATGAAGCAGAAATGGGGGAAATGGAGTGGTAACTCACGAGACGACTAGCCGGGTCGTCAATATATATATATATATATATATATACACACACACACACACACACACACACATAAACTTTTAAAACATACGCCTCTGTGGGTATCATTATCATCATATCGTACCCGGCCATCATAAGACTCGGTAGAATCGTACCCGACCACATGGAGCTCGGTAAAATCCAACTGATCAGTGGTTGCACAATAGGTGTCGTACCTGGCCGACTATAGCGCAACTCGGTAGAGTAAAGTAGATACATATATATGATGTGTGCTGGACTTATTGGAATCACATTTTGAACCTTTCAGAGTGACGTAAGGTCGGTATCCTCCGTACATGTTATTTGGACTAAATCTTCATCCAGAATCTTATAAGAATCAGGAAGTACCAACAACATTGGTAGCATAAGAATAAGAGAAGTAACATCAACATCAATCATTCCATAAGAAGGGAAACAATGTAAGTACTGCTAGCTTCTAAGAATGGAGTATCTTTGGAAGCTTATTCATTACATTACGCACAATCGAAGTCATGCAAAAGAAGGAAAGGGGTAGCCTCACATACCTTGTATATACTGCCCAATCTCAAGCTATGAAAAATGTCACGACTCCTTAGTCTACAATAAGAGAAATGACACTATCGTTATCGTTTAAGCATCGTAACTATTATATATCAACCGTAACCTATTTTAAGATGAAACGGACACCACCTAACCTATTTATATGACTTCCCACAAGTTAACAAAATCACCAAACAGCCCAAACAACATCAATAATAATAATCATATTGGGCCTCTCAAACAGTCCACCAACCAACAACATTACTAGCAAGCCTTTCGATATATATCTCACAAGTTCTAGCTTCAACGACTTAGCCGTAACTTGGATAATCTTAAATACATGTATGGTAAGAGGTTCCTTACCTTTAAACAAAAAGAACAACTCCAATTTGACCTTAATTGACCACGAAATATCCCTCCAATGCTGCCACAAGAACAAAGGAAGCGAAGCTAGCAATCAATTAGGATTTTTCGGCACTAGAATCACTTTAGAAGACTTGAAATCACCTAGGGTTGATATCAAAACTTGAGGGAGTATTTTACAGAACACAAACAACTTAAAACAACCTCCCACACGAGCTGGAACAACACAAAAATCAGCAACAACAAGAAGAACAAAAAACTTACTAACACTACGGGATTCCCGACACTTGATTTGTGTTGTTTGCCCTTTGTTTTAGTCTTGGATAATGAGAGAACCTTGATAGAGTGTTCTTAGGGTTCTAATATCTGAATATACTGAAAAATAATGACTTAAAACGGGGTTGAGGCGTGTTATATTTATCCATATGTCTTAACCACCTATGTGGGCCCTATAGAGAGCTGCTTGGCGCAGTCTCGCAAAAATGCGAATATCTCTTACCTTGGAGATTGTATCGACAAAAGGTTTAATGTGTTAGAAACTAGACTAATAGATCTTGAATTTAGTGGGTAGCACCCCGTAATTCCAAGTAAATTGGGAGAAAAGTTTAGTGATATTTTACCTAAAGTATAAGTAAAATTATGAATGTAAGTTGCGACAACTTTTGTCGACTTTTGTTTCATAACTCGTTTAACTTCAAGACTTATGAAATGGATATTATATGATTCAAATACCTTAAAACATAGTCTATTGGTAATATTAATCACCTCTAGATTTACTCGAAAATACGAGTTACAACATCCCTGATTCGTTTAACTTCTAATACTTGTTAATCACTCTTATACAACCTTGTATCATTTAAGACCAATAGGACCAAATTCTTATCATCTCAAAGATAATCTCTTCTCGGACCTATGTAGACTAACTTACGGCGTAATATAACGTATACCTAGGGTTCGCATTTTCGACGCTTTGTCCCCATTTGCGAACCCCATGTCGCAAATGCGACATCTGCAGCTTGTTTATAGCTGAGTATTTTGGGACTTAACTTTATTTTTATCATATTTTGAACCCTAGACTCGATAGGAGGGATTTTTTGGAGATATTTTCACACCAAACTATTAGGTAAGTGATTTTGATCAATTTTCAATTATAGTACATGATTATTTATGAGATTTAACATCAAAATCATGGGATTTGAAGAGAAAATTTAGGGATTTTTGTCTATATTTTGAAAAATAAAAGTTTGAGATTTGAGAGTCGAATTAGACTCGGCTTTGAAAATAAAATATGTATATGAACTCGTGGGATTATGAGTAGTCGGAATCTACCCTTGGACCCGGGTTTTGACCATGCGGACCCGGGGTTGACTTTTATTGACTTTTGAAAAATTGTGTAAAGATCGTAGCTTTATCTATTGTAATTAATTTATATTGCATTGTTTGGTATTATTAAGTCACTTTTGGTTAGATTTGAGCAGTGCGGAGGCAAATTTTAAAGGAAAAGCTATTTTTGAGTGTTGATTTGACCCAATTAAAATAAGTATCTTGCCTAACTTTGTGTTCGGGAAATCACCCCTTAGGATTTGGGTCGATTGTACTATTTGGATTACGTGAAAAACGTGTACACGAGGTGCCGAGTGTGTACATGGGATTATATATGGTATTTGACCGGTTTAGACTCTTAGGCTTCTTTCATGCATTAAATTGAAATTGTCATTACATGTTCTACCCTTTATTGTCAAGTCTAAACTTAAAGTCTAAACTTATATTCTTTAATCGTTAACTAAAATTACTTGTTGAATTCATGCCTTACTTGTTAATTGATTCTTTATAACCGTGTCTTTATTTACGAACTGTCATCACTTGCTATTTGATTTTCTGAGCTATATAACTATTTTATTCGCTTTGTGACTTTCTTTATTTAGCTCCTTTATTGCGTTTATTTTTGTGATACAGCGTAGTTAGTTGTAGTTTGTTCATTTAATTCATATTGTTTGGGATTTTGAGTATTGGATATTCTCCGTTGTATTGGTGATTCTTTAATGTTTCGTACTTTTCATCTTCTTTTGTGTTGATATTTCGTAAATATTAGTGTTGAGTTATTTATGTTAATAATTTGATATTGTTGGGATCGGATTGCCTCCGCAACGGAATATGAAAAGATATGATATGGACTGATAAGGACAGATGATACGATATAGGTGAGATCGGGTAAGAGATATAGTTGTTATTGTGTGAGATCGGGTTGCACGCCGCAACGGATTGATGTTGTAATTGTTTGTGACAATAAATCTATCCTCGAATGTGATTCTCGTGGTACATTCTATATTGTAACGGTTTATCGGTTGAACGGTTATTGTTTTTTCTTAAATCATTCCACTTGTATTTTTTATCGTATTTAGTTTACTGTTGTTATTATAGTATTGGAACGATAGTAACTTCTTGTGAGAGTCATGTATTCTATGTGATTTGTTGTGTTACTTGAATGTGCCAATATGTGCCTCCGTTGTTACTTGGTGAATTGATTGTCAAGATGAATTTATTGCAAGGAATCATCATCTCATATTCCGTTAAGTTATTGGTAACATAACGGTTTTAAATAAAGAAATTGTCAACACGCTTTACTTTATGTGATTCTTAAGATAAAACTCGTCATCTCACTTGGTACTTTACTATATTTAGATTGTTATCATATTACTTTAAATGGTTCTCAAATTAAGCTCATTACGCATTTGGTATTTTACTTTACTTAAAATTGTTACCGTACTTTACTTTAACAAATTCTATATTTAATTCGTTAATTTATCTGATGTTTTACTTTGTTTAAAAACGTTATTTTCCTTTACCTTATTGATTACTAACTAAACATACTCTATTTTGTATAAACTGTACTTTATCTTACTTTATTTGATTTCTAAGATAAACTCATTATCTTATTTTGATGCCTTATCTTAATCAAAATTTGTTATTATGCCTTATTGTATCTACATTAATCTCTTAAATATTTTATTTGGCATTTGAAACGGATACATTGTACATGGTAGTACATGGACTTTGCTGTGCGAAGGTGATTGATAATGTGGGCCCGAGATGCCATGCGTGTAAGATTCGGAATTATGGCTTATGATTTGTGGTTATGAGGAGTGGTGCCTCGGGAAAATTCTTGTTGTAATGCATTGGGAACGATTTGATTACTTGAATTGTCATTCGTTTTCTTAATTTGAGTTCATTTATATTCATATGTGTTCTGATTGTGTTGCTGTTTTATTACCCGTTTACTTCTTGATACCAATAGTGATTTTATTATTCCTTTGTTGGTCTTACAGTAATAACTTTTGTGCTGTTAACCTTACATTGGCGTTCTTTCCATTGCTAGTTTTATGTTATTTCATGCACATGTTTTATGTCTAATGAGTGGCTCGACTTACAATAGACCCTTATGGTCTGGTCCTTCTCCAAACCCCGTGCATAGCGGGAGCTTAGTGCACCGGGCTGCCTTTTTTGAGTGTCTCGACTTACCTAGTCATTACTCCACTGAGGTTAGTCTTGATACTTACTGGGTACCGCTCTAGTGTACTCATGCTACGCTTCTGCATATCTTTTTGCAAATCTAGGTACTTATGATCGTGTGGGTTTTGAGATTTATATCTGCTGGAGACTTTAAGGTATGCCTGCTTGACGTTCGCAAGTCCTAGAGTCACCTTCTGTTATCTTTCATTTCCAATGTTTGCTATTATTCCGGGACAGTGATGTACTCGATATTCCTAGTTATTCTTAGAAAAGCTTATGACTTGTACTACCGGTTTTAGGATTGTATGACTGATGTTGGTTCAGCTATGTTATTTCAGTTATTAACTAATGTTTTACTGTTAAGCTGGTTAAATTACGTTAATTCTCAACAAATGTTGGGCTTACCTAGTCCTTGTGCCATCTCGGTTTCTAAGGTGGGACTTTGGGATCGTGACACTAATGTGATATTTCTAAATTTTTTTTAATTTTTTGTCAAATATATTAAGTAATATTCTTTTTACGCTATTTCTCTTTTATTTCTTTTATTCTCATTTTTCAATATTCCAACGTGTTGATTATGATATGCTTCCATACAATTTTGTAACTTTTCATATTTCGTTGCTTTCTTTTTATTTATTTTTTAAATGTTATACATAATTTTTTTATTTGACTAACTTTATTTTCTATTCATTAGTATAAATTGCCACGTAAGGTGAAACAATTAGGAATAGTAAATAGGAGTAACTTTTTTTTTAGTAATTAAATATTTAGATTCAATTCAATGTTTTAAAATGGCTAATATTTAAAATCGGGAAATATGTTTTTTTAGTGCACATGCCCTCGGGTTTTCCATTTTGGTGTTGCCGGTGCCGGGGGTAAGTCGACTAAAAGGGAAATGTTGCGAAGGAAAAGGGTCGCAGTAATAAACAAATCTGTACATAGTGCGTAAACAACACAATACGTGGCCTCATCTTAGAAACAACGTGCTCCCCCAAACCGCTCTCTTTTTCTCTGTTTCTATTTCTGCATGTATTTCCCCGCCACCCCCCTTTCTCCTCTTCCGATTCTTCACATATTTACACACACATAGCGTCTTCCCTCACCTACTATTTCTATAATCCTAATAAAATCACTTTTGTTGTACTAGTAAGTATAACCCCCACCTAATTAGCTTCTCCTACTTTTCTTCCCCCCCACAAAAACCCATCTGCTTATATTCCCATTTTTTCTGCTTTTTTAGATTCCGTTTCTCTTCCTTTTAAAGTGGAAAAAGAAAAAGGAAAACACGAGAGACACTACAGTGTCGGTTTTCCTTTCTTTTGTGTTGTTGCCAAATGGCGGATTCATTGGAAAAGAATAATAATGGGCTTGATCGACAGTTGAGTCCGTCGGGTGATTCGGGCAAGGTTCCGGTTGATTTCGAAGTGGAAATTGTACAGGGTGATAATGAGAATGAAATGCACAAGGAGACTGATGTTAATAGTATCGATGTTGAAGGTATTTGTTTTCTACGCTGGCATTGTTTTGATTATTTATTTTAATTCTGCTTCGAAGTGTTACTATTTGAGAGCAATTTTCGTGTTTTCCTGAGAAATGTTTGAAATGCGGCGGCTTGGCATTTTCCTGCTTGATTATTAGCTATATGTGTCATTGCTTTTTCTTATCCAATAAAAAACGGTGTCATTTTTTATTTGCTTTTGGACTTGGTGCAAACATTTGTATGACACTGACTATGGACGTTGTGCTATGGGTGAATGTGGTCCGAGTAAAAGAATGTGACTAAAATTAGTCAAGCTAAGTTGGCTTATTGTTTAGCCAAAATTTTAGAATCTGCACCAGTTGTTTTCAAACAAGGGCCTTAATATCATACTTACTTGTCGACACATTAGACTTGGTACTCTGGGATAATAGATAGAGTAGCTGAAAGAATATATCTAAAAGTGCCTAATTTTTTTTGTGTTGAGGACATAATTAAGTAAATAAAGGTGTGCTCTCTCTAACCATCTGAGCTTTTAGATGAAATCGTCACACGCTCAAACATGATATCACACCAAGTAGAAGCCCTGAGTTCGAGTCTCATTGTCACCCATATTTTCTGCTTGGCCCATACAACACAATTAAGTAAATAGAAGTGTGCTTAGATGAGATGGTCAACACACTTGAATATTAGGTACTTAAAGTTTTGTTTTGTTTCTCTTTTATTCATTACCAACCTAGAGATTTTCCATGAAGAAGGTGAATCTTTGTGCTTCCTGGCGTAGATAAATTGGGGTTCTATACAGGGTTAGTGCTATGATCGCTTTGCAAAACCTATTGTGTTAAAATGGACATCTAACTTGTGTGCATGGAATTCTTTTACATGGTGGGAACTGCCTTCCTTGCATCATCACCTTCTGCAAAAATGAAGGAGAATCTAAAGCAGGATCTGGTAGGGACGGCGTGTATGCAGAGGTGGATCCAAGATTTCAATTTAATAGGTTCAAACTTGTATTGAACTCATTATACTATTAAAACTATGAGTTCAGATCTAACATTTGTTACGATTTTAATAATTTTTTTACTTATATATCTATACTCCGGGGTGTAAATCCTATGTCCAGATGAACCCATAGACTGTAAGCTACATCCGCCTTTGCATGTATGCATGAATTCTTTGAGCTTTGCTTTCTAGTTAGTACTTCTCTCTCCCAATAAATGCGATGTACTTCCTTTTTGGTCCTTTCCAAAAGAATGATATTTTTCTACATTTAAAAACAATTTAACTTTAAACTTCTCATTTTACCTTTAATGAGATGATTTATAGCCACACAAACATCTATGGTTTATTTTCGGCCACAAGTTTCAAAAATCTTTCTGTACTTCTTAAACTCCCTCCGGTCAAAGTGCATCACTTCACACAGAAAATGTGAAGTACTTTTATTCCAAATAGACCTTCTTTGGGCGATTGGTTTGTTGTCATTCTAACTTCTGATCGGCTAATGGGGGGTAGTGTGCTTCTAGGTGCTTACTGTTTTATGGACTTATGCGATTGTTGATTTATCACTTGCAAATATATGTTATATCATATTTTAGTATTTGGTGGTTTTTGTTAAGTTATTTGTTACTCGTTTTGTGTCTCAATATTAATACGCCTCGATCAGGATCTGTTAACGGGAATTCGGCTGGGCCTAGCACTACAAATGTGGAAAAGCCGGTGGAGAAATCAGAACTTGGTATCAGTCAACTGGTTAAAGCTGGAAGACGCAAACAAAACCAGAATCGGGCTCTAGGTCTGCTAGCAGCAAAGCTTTTTGATGATAAAGTTCCTTTAAGAAAAAAGGCAGGTGTAAAATGTCAAAATTGTTTATGAAGTTGTTTACACGTTCTCTGTTGTATCTGTTTCTGATTTGCTGAGGGATTGGGTGGAGAAGCCTCACATTGTTGAGATCTTCTTAAAATTTATTTCAGGACATCTTTTTGTTAGAATGAAACCTTTTAGTTTGCGTCATGATTGATATCAAGCATTTTGAATAGGCATATTTAGCAGTATCTTGTAAATAAAGTATAATGCTTGTTTCCTTCTGGACAGGTCTTTTCTTGTCTAAGAATATGAAATTAACTTGCTTGAGTTTTTTTACCTTTCTGAAGCAACCAAAGAACTTGCTTCTAAACGCTAATTATTGGCCTACTTTGGGTTCATTGAAGATGCACAAATTAAATCATTGGACCGAAACAGCAAGCTCCATATCTGTATTAGCTCGTAGAGATGTTTGTTAAAGTGTTTGTAGTTTTATTTTTTATTTTAGGTGTCGTCTAGGCGCTAGTCAAGCTCCAAGTTTTTTGCCCCTGGTTAGGTGGGATTTCTATCAGTTTTTCAGCCTTCCAAATGATACTGAAGATGATTTTACCATGAACATACATAATCACTCCTCATGGGAACCTTAGGTATACTTGGATACCTAAATGTTCTGAAATCGCAGGTCCCTTTCTACCTTGTCTGCTCGCCTGTTCTTAGAGCCTTCAACTTCGTCTTTCATTTAGAAGGGCTAAAGTCCCATAAATTAATTACTTGGGTTTCTGTTCATTTACCATCACTTTGGGTGTGTTTGAGTTGCTTTTATCATGTAATACTCTGAAGTTTAATAATGGAGCTTCCTTGTTACCAGACGGCCATCTTCTTTCAGACATGATATTTTTAATGAAACTTGTGCCTGTTTTTGTAATTTGTGACAAAACCTAAAATTTGCAGCTCAAATTGTTCAATAGGCTTGCCACTGTTCAAGATGATGGCACTGTACAATTTGAAGTTCCGGGGGATATTAAACCTGAAAAACTTGATTTTGGCACTGGAGTTGTTTACAATGGAGCTACAGTTGAAGCAGCAAATGATGTAGCCGATACACCAGAATTACCTCCATTGCAAATTGTTATGCTCATTGTTGGGACTAGGGGAGATGTGCAACCCTTTGTTGCCATTGGGAAAAAGTTTCAGGTTTACTTGCCCTTCCTACTTAACAAGCACAACTATCTTCAATTTCATAATTTACTACATTTTATTAGTTAACATAGTCACTTGCTATTCATATTAGTTAGAGATAACTTTTTATATCTTTCCAATCCATGAATTTCTGGCTGATACATGTGCATCCTTTTACAGTTTGAGTATGCAATAATGATATCAATGTTTGTTTAGGAAAATAACATCTGCAGCATTTGCTGGACGAGTCTTTGATAATTGTTCCTGTTAACTTTGAAGTCGAATAATAGGCATATTATAGCTTGAAAGTGGAAATTTCTTTTGCAGGAAAGTGGTCATAGGGTGAGACTAGCAACTCATGCCAATTTTAAAGAGTTCGTCTTGAGTGCTGGATTGGAATTTTATCCTCTAGGTGGAGATCCAAAAGTTCTTGCTGCTTGTGAGTAATCTCTGAAAACCTTATCCACTGGCCTTTCATTATGTCATATTTCTCATATTCAGGTTTTAGTCAAGCATATAAACCACCACTAAAAATATTGTGCAACTTCTATTTCTATCTAGTGCCCTTAAATGGTTTGTACTTGAGTTGAAGGGCTCATGGTATATACCCACCTCAGAGCTTTACCACATTGTCCTTTTGGTAACATGTTTTCGTCCTTTGTAAGAATCTAATAAAAGTAAAATGTGCTTGTAGAAAGCTAATTCAGTCCTAGAACTCTTACATTAGTCAAGTTGCTTGTTTGTTTTAAAACTACTGGTCACCGAGTTGGTAATGCAATTAGCTTCAGCTTTCAGCCACGAAGCATTTAGGAAAGTACTTGCATCAAGTGTGATTTTGGATGTGAAGCCTCGTGCCGTGACTCAAGGTTGAAAGCATTTTACTGTTTCCTTGTTTTTACCCTGGAAATTTGAGACCCAACACCAGAAAGAAGAAATCATATGGGAAGAATAAAAATGTCGAAGCATGAAAAAACCTGTAGAACTTTCAGCAATAGAATAAAGATCGAACCCAGCTTGCTGTTCCATCATAGAAGTATACTCCTCGTATACGGGCATGTTTTGCCCCTTTTTAATGAAATTTATTACTCCCTCCGGTCCACTTTCATTGATTTTTGGCCTTTTTTGGTGGTCCATAATATTTGATTTTTTCAGATATCAAGAAGGAATTAACTTCCTTTTTCCAAAGTTTCCCTTGGAGCAAAGAGCCTAGGAGTATTTGTTATATTTTCAACGAACAAATTAAGGTTACTTTGGTCATTTTTATTGTTAATTAATGCTAAAAGGTGAATTTCTTAATATGTGTGAAAACAACCAAAAGAATCAATTAAAGTGGACCGGAGGGAATACCTTATCTAATACCTTCTCTAAACAAATCATAGAAAGGGTTTTAACCCTTCAAACAGTGTTTCCATGGGGCATAGTGTGGCCGACTTCCAATTGCTTTATCAACGTGGTTTCAGGATTTCTAACTCTGCTGTGAATAGAAACAATTTGAAGAACCATATAAAAAAATGAAAACAATCTGAAGAATAAATATGCCTCCTTTTAATAAGGAAGGAGCTGAAAATTTTAACTCAATGTCTAAACCAGTTTTGCTTTTGTTGCAACAACTAGTTCACTGCATATCTTGAAAGAATTGAGCATAAATACTGGTTGGATGATCTGATTATATGCTCCCTAAGTCATCATGGTATATTATTTTTTTATTTTTTATTTTATAACCGAGAAATACTGAGGGCTAGTGGCGCATGGTTCCATGGTTCGAACTCGGTAGCTAAGAACTTGCCCCTCTACCCTTTTCCCTTAAATACCAAGCTTTTGTCTACGACATGATTTGAACTCGTGAAGTGCGGCTAACCTACACATCACTTGTTGCGCTCTTACCACTAGATCAACACTAGGGATGGCAAATGGGAAGGGTGATGCGGGTGCGGGGCGGGTTCTACCTTAACCCGCAAAATTTCAACCCGCCCCGCCCGACATGGCATTTCCACCTGCGTTTCCCTGCTCCGCACTCAGCGCGTCCACCCGCCCCGCCCCGCCCCACTAAGTTTTCCAATATTTTTTTCTTCAAATTGTCTTATTTTTAGAAACTTTCATTACACTAATTAATTGGAGCATCTTCATATTGTCTCAAGGCCCATTCTTGTGATATTCCCAATAATGTGATATTAGAAAACTAGAAAAAGAAATTTGTGATATTCTCACAGTTGTTAAATCAAAATTGACTTTATAGATAATGGAAATAATTACTTATACCACAAGATCAACATAGAACATTGATAGAAAAAAGAATTAAATGAAACTCCCAATAGAGTAAGAAAAAGGAATTTATGCCCATAACTAAATAAATGCAAAACTGAATAACATAACTGGATTTTTCAACAACAGTAACATGAAAAGCTTCAGAGATGCATTTTTATGAGTGACGAAGAGCACTCTCAAGTCTCATGGTATGGAGAATAGAGGAAAACAATTTAAAAAGTTTGAGAGGTTCAAATATACTAGAAAAGTCAAAGTAGTTTATATATAGGAGTAGTGAAGTTCCTCTAATGTTTAATGTCATTTTCGAATATTTCGAGCTTTATATAATAACCAAAGGTATTTAAACCGAAGCAAGAGAAAAAATAAAGATATTTAGAAATTAAAGACAACACAATATAATCCAAGTAAAAATTTAAAAAGAAAATCATATAAGCAACAGATTGAAAAGCTTGAAGAGAAGATTCATGCGAGTAACCAAATGTACAGTAGGAAAAAATTGACTTGCACCCGCCCCCCAACCCGCAAGAATTTCTTTTAAGAAAAATCAACCCGCCCCCCACCACCCCGCCCGCACATGTCTAAACGCGCACCGCCTACATAGGCTCAAACCCGCACCGTCCCGTTGCCATCCCTAATCAACACCCTAATTCATCATAGCTTAACATGCATATCCTTTTATATCTTTTTTCTTTTTATTTTGTTAGCCTTGTCGATTGGTCTTTGGTTTCAGAGGCCCCAACAAAAAAACAGCTTTAACTTTTATAAAACTTAATAGAGCTATAAATATGTTTAATAATAATAAATTAAAAAATAGTTAATGTTGTTGTTAATGTTACTGTCACTATTACTACATCATCATCACCTTCATTAACAATATCATTGTCAGTATCATTAGTTTGTCCCTTCCAATTCATGAATATTAAGTAGGATAGGGTTTTAAGATGGAAGTTGTCTAAAATGACATTATTAGTTAAATGGTGTCAAACATTTTGGAATGTCTCAGTATGGAGAGAGACTATATTTGTAAAGATGACTCTCTCATGGTGCTATGGTGAAGTCAGAATTCTAAGAGGTCGTTTGGTTACGGGTTTAGTGAAATAATCCCTGTATACAATTCAGAATTATTCTATCCATGTTTGGTTGGATTTTTGTTTTTGGTATAAGCAATATCAAACATTGTTTTATACCACAATTTTGGTATTATTTTATACCGGATTCAAACATGAGTTTCTAATACTGGATTAGCAAGCATAGATAAAACACCTAGAAGACCAGAATATCCTTGACTACCTCTTTTTTCTCATGTTTCCCTTAAAAATAAGGATAAAATAGTAAACAAAACTTCCTTAAAACCAAACATATGGGATTCACTATAAACAGTGAATCCCATTTTGAATGCAATGAACAGAACTTGGTCAGCACTTAATAATCCCTGCAATAGAATCCTGGATAACTTTGTGTATGAACCTTCACTTAGAATTCATTGGATCAAGAACCTTCACTTAGGGTTGGTGGTATTAAAATTCATGGGATTTCGATTTTTAGAGTCTCAAGGTTGGGGATACTTGAACTGGGTGTTGCTGGTGTGGTAGAAGTGGTGATGGGTGAGATGAGAATCCTTAATGTACCGGTAGAGGATTGGGAAATTGGACCTACATAGGAGCTTGTCTTCTTTGTTGTATCCAATGTACTTGGACCCAAGAAGAGAAAAAGAAACTGTTAATTTTCTTAACGTTGGAAATGATACAGAAGGAGAAGCAGGGTTTTTTCCGGCGAAGTCCTCCTACCACCAGCTTCTAGGAAGAGAGGATACTGTTTTATTCACTTGATCGGTAGCACGCGGGTGTTCACCCTCACAGATGGAAATTTCAGGAGGAAGATAGGAGGAGGGAGATAGCTGGTGTTACATGTGTAAGTGTTGTTCAGGAGAAGACATGTGGATCACTTACTGTTATAATGCTGGGTGGACGTGCTGTTTGGAAACAATGCGCAATGCAAGTTATAGTAATGGATGTGATGTTTAGTTGGACTTCACCACAGGATGTAGCTTGTTTGGCTCTTACCCGTGTACTTTTAGAGTAAGAAATAAGTAGAGCCTTTCAAGGGGTGTCACATGATTTCGTACATATAAAATTTGTTTTAGTTAATTTTTGATGCACCCATGAGGTTCCTGCTAGCATAGATGACTTGTCTGGAGGTATTTGTAGAAAACTACTTATATACCACTTGTATCTGGAGGCTTAAATCTGGCAACAAATAAGGTCGTAGCACTTTATCAAAGGAGTGAGTGGCTGCCAAGTACTATGCATCCCAGTTTTCCACCGCGAAGTAAAACATGCTGGAGAGTTCTCTTGGAAGTTGTTTGCAACTTAGAGGAACAAGATTTGTGCTGCAATATCCTACTAGTAGCTACGAGAACGTGTACAGCTTGTCATAGCATTTTCTTATTTCTTTTTGTGTGCGAAGAAATGAAGGACTGCACTTGTCAATAATCTCTTTCGATGGCTTTTGATCTTTTGAATGTGGTTTGTTGTTCTTATGAGGTACGTTTTGGTAGTCATTAGGACTGAATTCTACAAGTGTTATACTCAAGCTTGGAAGTTGTATCCTCATTATATGGGGCAATTTGGATGCAGAAAACAAGAGATCATTTGAATCACCAAACTTCTACCCCGGTAGTTGTAGATATATGCCATTTGTCTGTGCTCATGCTGACTTGCCTTTCTGCCTATATATTATATTGAAACAGAGAAATTCCATTATTAGCATTACACAATTTCACATATGAAGTTGGGTACTGATAACAACAGTGTCCTGGTTGGATTGTATTGTATTTCACAACCTTGCTATATTCATAGTCAAAACTGATTGACTCTTCTCTCTCTCTCTCTCTCTCTCTCTCTCTCTCTCTCTCTCTCCCTTGTTACTTGTGGTTATGAATTGCTCCCAAGCAAATTTAGAAGGCATAATCAACTAATTTGATCACTGTGTATATGTTTTTGCAGACATGGTAAAGAATAAAGGGTTTTTGCCATCTGGACCTTCTGAAATACATATTCAACGAAATCAAATAAAAGATATCGTATTCTCCTTGCTACCTGCATGCGTAGATCCTGATCCAGAGTCCAACATTCCATTCAAAGTAAACGCCATTATTGCCAATCCTCCTGCATATGGTAAGACTATCAGTTTGATGCTTTTTTTGGAAAAAGATTTAACCAACCATCAGCTTGATAAATTATGATACGAACTACTCATGCTTTGATAAGCGTTCCTTGTGTTGTAAGTTTACCTTCAAGTAGTTGGTCAGGATAAGTGTACATCATCATTCCCTATCTTTCCACTGTATACGCCTGAAGGATAGGTGCTTGAATACTTCTGAACAGCTCATGATGTCAAAAAACAAATTCCATCTATTTATACAGTGGGGTTGTAAGCACAAACATAGAACAGTATATGAGATTCAAAGTTTCAGAGATATACTGATTCCTCTCCTTCAGGTCCATGGATATAGCAACTATTAGACTTTATTTGCGCTATAATTCTCCGTATATTAAAACTTTGGAGCAAGGAACACAGCCCTGATGGCAGCGCTCAGTGTTGTCAAAGGCGCGCTTTAAGCGCGCTTAAGCCCTAAAGCGAAGCGCAAAGCATGTTTAGCACTTCGCGTCCTTAGCGGGTGCTTCAGTGTCGTCCTCAAGGGTCTAAGGCATACTTGCCAATGAGTACTGGAAGAGGCGACACTAAACAATTGATAGTTCACTTTATCGTTATTTTTTTCAATTTCTTTATCCTTATATTTGTTATTCATGCTTATAATTATTAGTCTTGGACTACACATACATATTTGTATCTTTTTCTCCATTTGTGCCTTTGTTCATTAAAGACCACACTTTATTTGCGCTTAAAGCCCCAGCAGACCTTGGAGCTTTTTTGCGCTTTTCACCTTTGATAACACTGGCAGCACTAGCAGAGATTTTCCAGATCTTCTGTTCTCACGTTGGACTCTTGCAGTCAATGTTGTGCGTTTGTAATTTTTCATTTTCTGCTAAAGATTGGATATCGGAACTATATCCTTATTTTGGAGTTAGTGATTGAGACTGTGAAGATATTTCCACTCTTAGTTGTTAGCTTATTCCATGCCAATGGTTGGGTCGTTACAAGTACTATCTTAACCTCATTATCAACTGATTTGTCTTACATTGTTTTGGTTGTGTAATATATCTAATTGATTGATTTTAAAGACATCAATTTGCACTAGCCATATAGGAAGTGATGAAAATTTTGGTCAAGCTTTAGGTTTGGATAGCATTGCTCATACGTAAAGCAAACTAGTTGATTATTGCATGGAAAAATCTGCAACGTATTTAAACCTTTCCTTGCTGATGTTGTATTTATATGAGACATTAGTTTCACAAAGTAGAAGAAATTTGACATTTCGATCCGCATAACTTGGTTGATATGCCATTGACTCTCTTGTCACGGGTGCTTTCTGCCAGTATTGCTGGCATCTGGAAGAAATTGTGGTCATTTAACTCTACTCTTATTTAGTTGGAAAAGCTTTTGGTTTAAGATTACATATATATTCTGCTGAATTTATCACAATTGATGATATGTTAGATCAAGTTAAATTTCCCACATATTTGTGCGTGATTTATCTTATCCTTTGCTTTGTTGTCTAGGACATATGCATGTAGCAGAGGCCCTGAAAGTACCATTGCATATATTTTTCACGATGCCATGGACGTAAGTGGTCTATTTCGTTGCTTTTCCAACTCCTAATATACTCTATTTGCAATCAAGTGGCTCCAGTGAGAACTCTGAATGCATACTGGTCAAAAATAGATTTTTTCCACAGTTTTTGCAAATCTTGTTCTTTCTATCTGGGTATGATTATACAGTTTCTTGTAACATGTGACCTTTCTACTCTTTAAGTTTCCTGCTTTAACTCCCTGGCAGGCCTACTAGTGAGTTTCCACATCCTCTCTCTCGTGTCAAACAGGCAGTTGGTTATAGAGTGAGTGTTTGATGATATTCATTTTCTTTAGCATTTTGACTTCACTTGATATTCCTTTTGTATCGTCTGTATCTTAATCTCTGAATGCATTGTGCAGCTATCATATCAAGTCGTTGATGGACTGATCTGGCTTGGGATTCGAGATGTGATAAATGACTTCAGGAAGAAAAAGTTGAAGCTAAGGCCAGTAACTTATTTGAGTAACTCCAACAGTTTCCATCCAGATGTGCCTTATGGGTATATATGGAGTCCGCACCTAGTTCCTAAACCCAAAGGTCTCTTTCTAAATATCTTGTAGTAGTCTCTACGTTTTGAGTTTCATGGTTGAGATGCACCGTAAATCGTATATGGTTCATTCGTTGCATAGCTTTATAGTCTTTGATAGTAAATTCCGGGATGTCTTTGCCCAACCTGTCTGCCTTTTTAGTTATTTCACTTTTTGTTTGGTCATGAGGAGAACACTCATTGCTTCAAAACTTGATAGTTGATATTTAATGGAATGGTATATCCGTTCTCATTCTAGATTTGTCTTTGTAATGTGCTTCAGATGGTCGGTTTGGACTAAATTATGTGTAGGTTTGGGTCATATTCAAAAACAAATTTTGCATTTGATCGGAAGCTGTTTCATGGTATGACCATGTAATAAGCTGAAATATTTCGGGTTCAACAAGCTTCTGTATTCTCTTCCCTTTCAACGACATTGAAATGACTGAGCTTTGGCTAGACACAACACTAAATACGAATTTAGTCAAAAATAAGAAAAAGGTTTTAAAGCCAGAAGGAGACGTTATTTCCCAAAAGTAGAAACAAGAGACTTTGTAATGGGTAATGGAAGGTCAAGAATGACTGAATAGGTTGTATGTCATTTTTACTTTCTGTTCTAATTCATTAGGCCTTTTAATCTTGTCTCTTATACCTTCAATAGTTAAGTTCATTTTAATTGTTGTAGGTTCTCTCTCCTGTTTCTCATAGGATGAATGTAAATCTTCTCTTTCCCATAGATAACCAGTGGGTCCCTATCGATGGATAAAGAAGATTTGCTGCTTCATTAGTTTAGTTTATCATCTTGGCAAGGGGTATTCTCGGTGTTGGTAACTACACAAGTATTCTCACATATAGTATACTTGTGAGAAAATACAAGACTGTTTTGAAATGATTCCAAGCTGCTTTTAATAGTCCGTAGTTGAATGTTTTCTCTTTCTTGGGCCATATATGGAAACAGAACTTGCCAGCATAACTGATTGTTGAGATAGGAGTTGAAGTTGGGAGGGAATTCGCTGGGACTATTTGGTGCTGTTCTATTTGAGAAGCATACTTGAAGAAGTTTTGTGGGGGCTTTATCAAGGATTGGTTTTCGAGTTATATGGGAGTAGAGGCGGGATAATAGCACACTATATTTGTTAGTTAGAACCTGCATTGGAAATGCTTAGTTACCAACTCTTCTCCTTTGTGACCAATAAGCAAGTCCTACTCGACGGTTGGATAGGGAAGTGAACCTGTTTGTGAACATTAAGAGATTCATGTAAAAATTGGTAGGAATCTGAATGCATTAATCTCTCTTCTAGTTGGTTCTGAAAATAATACATTGGTGATTATTATTGTGTTCACGTGCTGATGAAATGATTCTGTTATTTCTTTCTTTTCTATTTACAAAATTCTGGAAACAAGCATTTTAAATTTTTTGCCTCTCTATGTTTTGCCTGATGCTCTCTAATTTTACCTCTGATTTGAAGTAACGAATGTAGTTTCCACTTCTTGTGGAGACACAAAACACGAAGGTTGTATTCCGCTGTTAAGAAGGACCTGCCAAGAAACCCATGATAGTATTCTTCTCTTCTGTACTAGAAAAAGAACACTCTCTCCTCCTGTTGGGACTACTATTTTTTGTCACCTTTCTAGCTCCCCCTGCCTCTATCCCACGT
>MCJB01051590.1:0-20951 GCA_002018475.1 Nicotiana obtusifolia | reverse complement strand
GGGGGGGGGGGGGGGGGTTGGGTCGAAATAACCAAGTCCTGGGCGAAATAGGACAACTTCACATCACCAACGCCTAGGGTAGCGTAGGGCACTAGACCTGGCGCTGGAAATTTTGTGCTTCTGGAAACTGCGCCACAGGTAGCGCCCACACTACCTGTGGCGCTACTTTGTGGCTTTTTCTCGTTTCTTTCCCTTTTCGCTTCAATACACGTACCTTTGTCCCAAATTGCCTCCGGATGATTCCTACACATAAAAATACTACTAATTAGCATAAAGCATTACATTACACATCCGAAATCTATGAAACATGAGTAAAATGTGAGGCAATATGCACATAAATACACATATTTTAAGCTGAATATCAACACCCCACACTTAAACTCTTGCTCGCACTTGAGCAATGGAACTATAAACTACACCCCATCAATGTACATCTCAACTAGGGAGGAGCAATTCAATTTTTCAATCATACACTCTACCTTTGACTATAATCTATCCCAATAATCAAGCATGAACATACGAAATTCACATTCTTCCCGTTTTAAACATGCCCAATTATACACAATGCAATTCAACCAATTAAAACAACCTATCCACAACCACCTCATCTCAAGAGCCGACTCGTTACCACTAAGCACCCTCAACTCGCACACTCACCCAACAAGAGAAGTTTACAACATTACCAATCCGTCATGAGATCATGTGCCCTCACTAACAAACAAGAGAGTGAATATAGAAATAGTCCACACATTCAAATATGATTTTGAACATAAATTAAGGACATCACACAATTGAACAAAAGTTGCTCACTCTCACAAAGAATTTCATGTGCATCCCGTGGTCGTACCATAAGCTTGCCCATAGTGTACATCTCTACTAATCTAAGCTAGCCAAGTCTAGGATCAATTAGGACTTTATGGGTTGTAATGCAGGCTAAGGGACGGGTAGGATACATTTAGGTATAGTGACTAACCCTCCTAAGCATTTTAATACACTACAATCAAGAATTGAACACGTATTCTTCTCAATCAATTCAGTCATCACAAACCATGCAAAACATAGCCCTTTCTTCAATTAAGCACTTCTACATTCTCACTAGCACGAATTAGTAAGATTAGGAGATGTGTGTTTTTCTTCTTTTTGACTATCAACATTATTTGTTTCTTTTGTTTTCTTGCAATTTTCTTTGTTCACTTTTTTTCTACACGCACTCCATACATTAAGGTTCATCAGCTAGTGGTATTTTTCACAAATTTAGTGCACCTTATGGGCCCTTCTATGGTTCCACTCGAAAGCTACTCCCAAATCTCTCACCTTACTTCTTTTAGCGCCGAAGTGCCTTCGGATGTAAAGGTTCAACAAGCTCAAATTAAGAACAAAGTAGGGATATGACTTGTAGTGTAGGTGCCAAAGAAAAGGTCTATAGGCTCAAAGGGGCTAGCAACGGGAAAATTTTATTTTATAAGTGACAAGCACATCTATGATCAAGCAAGAAACGCCTACGTCATCTCCTAGACTAGCACGACTTAATGATTTCTCTTCGATTAACACAGGAGACAAGTTCTAGACTACACAGGATAGCACAGAATAACACAAATCCTTACATACTCATTGCACATGATTCAATCAAGACGGTTATATTCAACTCTCAAGTCAGACAAGCACATATAGTTGAAAATGTTTTAACAATAATGCACTAGGTGACATAAAAGTCAAACAACTGAGAAAAAGGCATCACTGTGTAGGCTATTTATTTCACTCAAGCATCATATTTCAAATCAAATATAACAGGAAGACAGAGCGCATGCTATAGCCTAATGTGCCAGCACTAAACATGTCAACAGACATCTCAGAGCAACTCAGTTTTCTTCCTATCCTACTCCTAATAAAACAAAATACCCGGTTCAAGCTATACGCTTGGAAAAGAACTGGCGCCCAAATAAATACAAGGGATACTACCAAACTATAAAATAAAAAAAAGAATATCTTTTTGGTATTTTTAATCAGACTTTAATCCCTCAAGAAAACTGTCCAAAAGATCCATCGTCGGAAAAAAGTCTGAGCTTTTTCTGATTTTTTTTTCTAATTTTTTTAAAGTCTACTTCTCTATACTAGACTACTTCTAACTGGGTTCTAAAATAAAACTAATAAATTAATAAAATAATTTTATACAATTACAAGTCAGAAAGTAGTTCCCCCACCCCACACTTATGATATGCATAGTCCTCGATGCATGATCACATAGAAAAATATTAAAACAAGGATGAGAAATACTCCCTGAGACCCTCTAGGCCTAGCTACCACATGATCCTCAATATTAAGAGTCGGGACGACCTCACACTTAAGCATAACATGCTCCTCAGCTTCAACTTCGGGTATTCAGACTTCCCCTAATCGCAAAATTTAAAAAAAAAACACAACACTAAAAAAAATAAAAAATAAAAAAATAAAATACATGCTGGATTGCCTCCCAACAAGCGCCTCATTTATAGTCGTGGCACGACTCTGCTACTCTACTCAGGCTGGGCCTTTCGCTTCCTCCTCTTTCCATGGAGTTTTTCCTTCTTGCGCGCTCTAGGAGGCTCTTCTCTTTCCTCTCTGACCCTTTTCTCTTTTACCTTTACACATTCAGTTCACAACACTACTTCTTCTAACTCGATTTTTTTTGCACGCCAATAGGATCCGCATAAGGACTTTGCTCTATCAACTTTGATTCTACCACATAGATCATCCACAAATCCTCATAATGCTTAGGAAGGTTAAGCGCCTTGTACACATTAAATGTGATTTCTTTATCATGCACTCTCATCTTTAGCTTGCCCTTCTTCACGTTAATAAGTACCCCTCCAGTGGCCAAGAATGGTGGCCCCAAAATTATTGGAACCTCCTCATCGGCCATGTAGTCAAGAATAAAGAAATCGGGGGGAAAGATGAACTTCCCACTCGCACTAGCACATCTTCAATAATTTCTTCAAGCACCCTAATGACCGATTCGCTAGCTGTAGAGTTATAATAGTAGGCTTGGGGGCTCCAAGATCAAGCTGCTTGAACATTGATAGTGGCATCAAATTAATTCTTGCTCCCAGATTGCACAAGGCTCTACTAACCTCGTGTTTTCCAATCGCCAAGAGGATTGTAATATAGCCTGGATCCTTCAACTTAGGCGGAACCGTTTCGAACTCTGTCAACCTCCATTTGTTAGCCACAATATCTATGATGTACTTAGCATATTTTGGGGTTTCACGTAACACATCAACCAATGGGAGATTCAATTGAATTTGGCTCAGCATATCAAAAAATTTGTTGAACATCATGTCATCACTTTTTTTCTTCAATCTTTGTGGGAAAGGAGGTGGTGGCCTTGCAACCAGAGTCTTTTCACTTTCTTCAGTTTCTTTCTCAGCTTCTCCTCAGTTTTATTAATTCACCCTTAGGAGTGACTTGTCTTATTTTCTTTTTGGGACTTCTTTTAATTCTCTACCATTCCTCAAAATTACATCCTTTACCTGAGGATTCTTATCTGTATCGCTGGAAAGGGCCCCTACAAGTCGAGTATTTTGTTGTGCAGCCAATTGCCCAATCTCCCTCTCTATATTTTAAAATTCAGTCCTCAATTACTGATTATCTGTTCGAAGTTGTTGATTATCAAGTAAGAGCTTCTTTAACAACTCATTAGTAGTATCCTCTGCCTGTTGTGGTGGAGTTTGTGGTACATTTAAATTTCCTTGAAGTTTGTTATTGTTCTGATTACTGCCCCAAGAGAAGTTGGGATGGTTTCTCCAGTTTGGATTGTAAGTGTTCCCATACTAAGCATTCTGGTTCATCAGAACCCTGTTGTGCTGCCCCACATAATAAATGGATTCAGGATTCAATGGACAATGGTTATTCGTGTGGCTTTCTTCACATATCTCATAACATGTAGACACTTGTTGCACCTGTTGCATTTGCTGCGCTTGTTGCATCGTCATCTTATTTACCTAATTGACTATCTTTGCTATATCTGCTCTCATGGATAAGAAATCATCAAGCTTAATAGCACATGCTGCCTTTTGTTTAAGTGCTCTCCATGGTTCCCAGTCTCCCTGCCGATTGTTATCATTAGCCGTGACATTGTTCAGCAGGATTTGGATTTTAGTGTACGGCCTAGCCATGCAACTACCTCCACAGGCTAAATCAAGATTCATCTTGGATGCTTGGTCTAACCCATCAACGAAAGTATGACCTAGGACTTCATCAGTCTGACAGTGATGTGGGCAATCTCTGAGTATCTTTTTATATCTCTCCCAGGCTTGACGTAGAGTCTCACCATCTTTATGTTGAAACCCCAGAATTTGGCTTCTCAGTGACTTTGTTTTCTTTGTGGGAAAGAATTTGATAAGGAATTTCCATGCTAGATCTGTCATAACCCCAATTTTCCTTCATAGGATGTCGTGATGGCACCTACTCTCTAAGACTAGGTAAGCCTAACATTCATGCAGAAATAACTGAAATAATAATTAAAGTCTCAAAACTCAGAAACTATATAAAATAAAGTCTGCAACTCATCATATACAACTCCCAAGACCCGGGGAATACAAGTCACAAGCTCTAAAAAGTTGTACTGCATAATCCTATACATCAATATCCATAAAAAAAATAAGGAAAATAGAATAGTCTAGGTAGACGGCGACTCCGAGGCCTATGGACACAGGCAGGTATACCTTGAAGTCTCCGTAGCTGAGCTTGCGCTAATACCTGGGCTAGCAGGAGGTTTCTGAATCTGCACAAAAAGATGTGCAGAAGCGTTGCATAAGTACACCACAATGGTGCCCAATAAGTGCCAAGCCTAACCTCGGTAGAGTAGTGACGAGGTTAGGTTAAGGCCCTACTAGAATAAATAAGAAAAACTGTACAAGTGTATGGCAGTGTAGTAATGATAGCAATGAAATTGGAACAACAAATAACATATCAAGGATAGCTACACAGAACTAAAACAAAATAATGCGACACAGAGAAAACAAGGAATTATATGCAAATGAACAAAACAACCAAAGATGAGTGAAGCAATAGGGAAATACCAACAAGAGTCACTACTGAGGTACCTCCTCGTAGTCTTAAATCACAAGAATAATTCACAATCTTTTCTTATATCGTCGCGGGAGCCTTGCATTTAGTTTTGAAAATTATTTTCACAAAATAGCATCCCGCGTTTTAGCCCACCTTATCACACCGCATGACTTGTAGTAGTTTCCTTACTAGCCACTCGTATCAAGCCCACATTATCTCACCACATGCGTTTCAACCTTATACCATCGCATGCGTATCAATATCACAATGTATCACAAATCGCACCTCAAGTGCCCAATATCACAACTTGCCAAAGAATCAACAATAACAGTGTTTTCACAATAAAGGGCCCATAGCTCAACCACAATGTACACAAGAGTCTCAACAATAACAACCAGAAGTGAATACTCAACAGAATAGTATTTCACAACTTAATACTTTGCCTCAACATGAATCACGACATTTACAACTCAATACCGGTTTCATCAACAAGATATTCCAAGAATAACAACTTCAAATAAAAAATTCACGGTTAAATAATGAATAAGGAATGGAGGAAGCAACAACAACTTCAACTAAACATGTAGGGCAATTAACAAATAAGAGATAAAACAAGTAGATCATGTGAAGATAGACAAGAAATGATGACTTAAACATGTTGTGGTAACTCAATTAAGGCATGGAAGGATCGACATATTTAAAACCGGTAAATTTCCACATTTAGCCTGTGCACACACTCATCACCTTGCGTACACGGCTTTCACACATTACAGTTATCACAAACAACACCAATCCTAAGGGGTAATTCCCCACACAAAGGTTAGGCAAGACACTTACCTCAAAACACGCTAATCAATCCACTAATAGGCCTTTTCCTCGATTATCCAACTCCGAACGGCTCGAATCGCACCTGTTGACCAAAATGCACAGGTGCGATTGTACTAGAAGCAACAGTGCTTCAGCAATCTCACAAGTCCAAACTAGTTCTGTTTCGATCCGAATCACACACGGGCCCTCGGGACCCCGCCCTAATATACCAACATGTTATAAAACACCTAGCGGGCATACTCGAGGCCAAAGATCACATAAAATAACATCGATTCTACGAATTGCAACCCCAATTCAAGCCTATGAAATTATGAACTTCTGAATTCCGAAACCAATGCCGATTCATACCAAAACACTCCGATTGACTTCAAATTTTGTACACAAGTCATAAATGACATGACAGACCCATTCTAACTTTCGGAACCATAATCCGATCCTGATGTCAATAAAGTCAACTCCTGGTCAAACTTCCCAACCTTCCAAATCTTCAAATTTTCAACTTTTGCCAAGTCACGTCGAAAATGACCTACGGACCTC
This sequence comes from Nicotiana obtusifolia, assembly GCA_002018475.1. Lineage (NCBI taxonomy): Eukaryota > Viridiplantae > Streptophyta > Magnoliopsida > Solanales > Solanaceae > Nicotiana > Nicotiana obtusifolia. The sequence continues at coordinate 14,540 of MCJB01051590.1, read as the reverse complement.
CAAATCAACATCCAGACACGCTCCCAAGACTAAAATCACCATACAGAGCTATTTGAAATATCAAAGCTCCATTCCAGAGTTATTTATCCAAAAGTCAAACTGGTCAACTCTTTAAACTTAAAGCTCAAACCTAGAGATTATATGTCCCATTCCACTCCGAAACTCCCCCGAAACCAAAACGCAACACCCCCGCAAGTACGCAACCACAATATAATATAGAGAAGGCAATAAATAGGGGATCAGGGCTACATTACTCGAAACAACCGGCCAGGTCGTTACATCCTTCCCCTCTTAAAACAAACGTTCATCCTCGAACGAGTATAGAGACATACCTGAAGTGGTGAAAAGATGAGGATAACGGCTATGCATATTATGCTCGGTCTCCCAAGTCACCTCCTCGACTGGTTGACCCCTCCACTGAACCTTCACTGAAGTAATGTTCTTCGACATCAACTTTTGAACCTGTTTGTCCAAAATGGCCACCGGCTCCTCAACATAAGACAAATCCTTGTCCAGCTGGAGTAAGCTAAAATCTAACACATGAGATAGATTGCCGTGATATTTCCAGAGTATAGAAACATGAAACACTAGATGAACTGCAGCTAGACTAGGTGCTAGTGCAAGCCTGTAGGCGACCTCTCCAATTCTCTCAAGAATCTCAAAAGGTCAGACATACCTAGGGCTCAACTTGCCCTTATTTTCGAACCTCATAACACTGTTCATGGGCGAAACCCGGAGCAAGACCCACTCCTTAACCATGAATGCGACGTCGCGAACCTTCTGATCCGCATAACTCTTCTGTCTAGAATGGGCCGTGCGAAGCCGATCTTGGATCAATTTACCCTTTTCGAAAGCATCCTAAATCAAGTTTGTACCCAATAGCGTAGCCTCAATCGGCTCAAACCAACCCACCGGAGACCGACACCGCTTCCCATACAAGGCCTCATACGGAGCCATCTGAATGATCGACTGGTAGATGTTGTTGTAGGCAAACTCTGCAAGTGGCAAGAACTAATCCCAAGAACCCCCAAACTCCATCACACAGGCATGAAGAATATTCTCTAATATCTGAATAGTGCGCTCATGCTGTCTGTCCATCTGAGGGTGAAATATTGTACTTAAAATCAATCTGTGTGCCTAACTCACGCTGTACGGCCCTCTAGAATTGCGATATAAACTGTCTACCCCGGTCAGAGATAATGGATACTGGTACGCCATGAAGTTTGACGATCTCACGAATATAGACTTGAGCCAGCTGCTCTGAAGAATAATTAGTCACCACTGGAATGAGTGAGCCGACTTGGTCAACCTATCCACAATCACCCATACTGCATCGAACTTCCTCTGTGTCCGTGGAAGCCCAACAACAAAATCTATAGTAACCCGCTCCCACTTCCACTCTGGAATCTCTAGTCTCTAAAGCAATCCACCTAGCCGCTGATGCTCATACTTCACCTGCTGACAATTTAGGCACTGAGCTGCATACACTACTATGTCTTTCTTCATCCTCCTCCACTAATAGTGCTGCATCAAGTCCTGATACATCTTAGCGGTACCCGGATGAATGGAGTACCGTGAACTGTGGGCCTCTTGAAAAATCAACTCACGCAAACCATCTACATTGGGCACACATAGCCTGCCCTGCATCCGTAACACACCGTCATCACTAATAGTAACCTCCTCAGCATCGCCGTGTTGAACCGTGTCCTTGAGGACAAGCAGATGAGGGTTGTAATGCTAACGCTCTCTAATACGACATATAGAGAAGACCGAGAAACCACATATGCAGAAACTCGACCTGACTCCGAAACATCCAATCTAACAAACTGGTTGGCCAAGGCCTGAACATCCAATGCTAATGACCTCTCTACTGCTGGTAGATATGCTAAACTGCCCAAGCTCTCTGCCTTACGACTCAAGGCCAGCCACCACATTGGCTTTCTTGGGATGATACAGAATGGTGTTATCATAGTCCTTAAGCAACTCTAACCATCTCCGTTGACGCAAGTTAAGATCCTTCTATTTAAACAGATGTTGTAGACTCCGGTGGTTAATATAGACCTCACAAGGGACACCGTACAAATAGTGCCGCCAGATCTTCAAGGCATGAACAATACCTTCTAACTCAAGGTCGTGGACAAAATAGTTCTTTTCGTGCACTTTCTCACCAACCTAACATTTTGCATCAATACCGCGCCGAGGCCAACACGCGATGCATCATAGTACACAGTGTAAGACCCCGAACTCGTAGGCACTGCCAACATTGGGGATGTAGTCAAAGCAGTCTTGAGCTTTTGAAAGCTCTCCTTACACTCCTTGGTCCACCTGAACGGAGCTCCCTTATGGGTCAATCTGGTCATAGGTGCAGCAATAAATGAGAAATCCTCTACGAACCGACGGTAATACCCTGCCAAACCAAGAAAACTCCGGATCTCAGTAGCTGAAGGCGGCCTGGGCCAACTCTACATTGCTTCAATCTTCTTCGGATCTATCTTGATCCCCTCACTCAACGCTACAATCCAAGAATGCCACCGAATCAAGCCAGAGTTCATACTTTGAAAATTTTGAATACAACTTCTTTTCTCTCAAGGTCCGGAGCACAGTCCTCAGGTGCTGCTCATGATCCTCCCGGCTCCGGGAGTACACCAAGATGTCGTCAATAAACACAATGGCGAATGAGTTAAGATAGGGCTGAAATACATTATTCATCAAGTGCATGAATGTTTCTAGGGCATTCGTCATCCCAAATGACATCACAAGGAACTCGTAATGACCATACCGAGGCCTGAAGGCAGTCTTCAGAATATCCGGCTCCCGAATCTTCAACTGGTAATAGCCTGACCGCAAATCAATCTTTGAGAACAGTCTAGCAACCTGTAGTTGATCAAATAGGTCATCAATGCGTGGCAATGGATACATATTCTTCACTGTAACCTTGTTCAACTGTTTATAATTGATATACATGCACATATAACCATTCTTCTTCTTTACAAACATGACCAGAGCGCCCCAAGGTGACACACTAGGCCGAATGAAGTCCTTATCAAGCAACTCTTGCAACTGCTCCTTTAACTCATTCAACTCTGTTGGGGCCATATGATATGGTGGAATCTAAAAGGGCTGAGTGCCCGGTAACAAGTCAATACCAAAATTGATATCCCTATCGGGCGGTATGCCCGGAAGATCCGCCAAAAATACATCCGGATTGTCCCTCACCACTGGAATTGACTCAACAGTAGGAGTATCAGTACTGACATCTCTCATAAAGGCTAGATATGCCTCACATCCCTTCCCAGCCATCCGCTATGCCTTAAGGAAAGACACCACCCTGTACACTATCTTTCGCAGAATTCTTTTGATATTCTTGTTATCTACTTTGACTGCTCCATTCATTTTTGGTCTATAGGATGTGGAGTTGCGGTGGACAATTCTAAACTTCTCGTAGATTTCCCTCATGAGATCACTGTTGAGGTTAGCTGCGTTGTCAATGATACTATCGCTTTCCATGGTCATCCAAAAGTATCTGGCTCTCAAGATCTTCTTGGATAATGTGAAGCCGTTCATATGAGGTCCGCATGTTCCAGTATGTATCTCTTCGAATAGTCTGGTTGCCTTAGTGGCATCTACAAATCTCAACAAACCCATGTCTGGGGTCCTCCTATACAGGACTTCCCCGTTAAGGAAAAAAGTGATCTGCCAACCTTCGGAGCGTCCACTTCTGACTATTAGAAGCCCTCTTTGGGTATTCTTTTGTTTCAAGGAATTTTCTGATGTCGTAATACCATGGTTTATCGTCTGGCTCTTAGTCTACATGAAAACGTTATGCATGTTGATCCCTTATCTCTACCTTGATAGGGTCGATATTATTCCTATTTGGATGTTGAATCATGGATGATAGGGTTGCAAGAGCGTCAGCAAACTCATTTTGGATACTGGGAACGTGCTTAAACTCAATCTTTGTGAACTTCTTGCATAACTCTTTTACACAGTGCAGGTACGGAAAGATCTTGATGTTCTTGGTAGACCAATTCCCTTCGCTTGATGTATCAATAGATCAGAATCCCCTATGACCAAAATCTCTTTGATGTTCATGTCAACTGCCATCCTGATCCCAATGATGCATGCTTCATACTCGGCCATATTATTTGTGAAAGGGAACCTTATCTTTGGTGATGCCGGATAGTGTTGTCTTGATTCTGAAATTAGGACTGCCCCAATCCCTACTCCTTTGAAAATCGTTGCTCCGTCGAAAAACATTTCTCATCCAGGGTATGACTCCACAATAGTTTCTCCGACGGACAATACCTCATCGTCGGAAAAGTATGTAGTGATCGGTTCATAATCCTTGTCTATCGGATTCTCTGCAAGGTGATCGGCTAGAGCTTTTCGTTTGATAGCCTTTGGGTTATGTACACAATGTCAAATTCGCTGAGAAAAATCTGCCATTTAGCTAGCTTTCCGGTAGGCATCAGCTTCTAAAATATATACTTGAGCGGTCGAGCTGAGATATCAAATGTGTGGTGTACGCTGACATGTAATGCCTTAATTTATGAGTGATATAAGTCAAAGAACATCAAGTGCGCTCTATCAAAGTGTATTTGAATATACACATCCCAACACACATCCAAAGGCGTTATTGAATATAAACAGGTACAACAACAGTGGCTTCCCGAGCTCAGGGGAACTAACACTGGTGGATTTGACAAATATTCCTTAATTTGGTTGAAGGCTTTCTGACATTCTTCTGTCCACTTTGTGGCAGCATCCTTTTTCAGCATCTTGAAGATAGGTTCAAAAATTACTGTAGACCAGGCTATGAAACGGCTGATGTAATTCAGTCTACCCAGGAAACTCATCACATCTTTCTTACTCTTGGACGGTGACAACACTTGAATGGCTTTGATCTTTGAAGGATACAATTCTATCCTTTCTCTGCTTAGGATGAAACCTAGCAATTTTCCAGCAGGGACTCTGAACGCGCATTTTGCAGGGTTCAACTTCACACTATACCTTCGTAAGAGTTTGAAATATTTCCTCAAGTCGTCCAAATGTTCTGAACTTTTTCGAGACTTGATGATGATGTCATCCACATATACTTCGATCTCTTTGTGAATCATATCGTGAAAGAGGGTTGTCATGGCCCTCATGTAAGTAGCAGCAACATTTTTGAGACCGAATGCCATGACTCTGTAGTAGTAGACTCCCCAAGGTGTAGTGAAGGTTGTCTTTTATGAATCTTCTTCGTGCATCATGATCTGGTGGTATCCGGCGAAATAATCCATGAACGACTGCAATTCATGCTTCGCGCAGTTGTCGATGAGTATATGAATGTTTGGTAAAGGGAAATCATCCTTCAGGCTGGCCTTGTTGACATCTTAGTAATCCACACATATCTTGATCTTCCCATCTTTATCGTATAGGGAATGATATTTTCCAACCAAGTGGGATAATTGGTTACCCTTACTAAATTCGCTTTCATCTGCTTGGTTACTTTTTCTTTTATCCTCAAAATCAGGTCATGCTTCAATTGTTTAGGTTTTTTCTTAACTAGTGGTCTAGTACGATTAGTTGGCAATCAATGCGAAATGATATTAGTGCTTAACCCAGGCATGTCATTATATGACAATGTGAACACGTCAATGTATTGTCGGAGGAGCTCAACCAATTATTCCTTCTGCTCTGCTTCTAGATGGATGTCGATTCGGGTTTCTTTTACATCTTCTTGGCTTCCGAGGTTGGTTACCTCTATCTCTTCAAGATTAGGCTTTTTCTGGCTTTCCAGCTGTTTGGTCTCTTGTGAGAGATTATCTGGCATCATAGTCTCGTCTTCGATTGGAAGCTCATCTCTTTGGAAAGTGATCATATTGGCTTAAGCTATTTTCCCAATGGTTGCTGCCAGCGCTTCACTGGTGGTGTTGCTTGGCACACTTAGCCCGCTTAACACTTTCATTACGGCGTATTTATGACTATCATAACTCACCAAGTAAATCCATGATTGATATTTGTGCCGGTGTTTTCTTCAATTGTTCCTCCACGGAGTATTCTTTGGTTGACATCCTCTTCCAGAATTCTACAGGCTCAGGGTCTATTATATTGCTTCTTTGAATCTTTTACCTTCCCAAATTCCCTCGATTAGTATCCTCAGGAGTGTAGCACCTCCCCAACCTAGTCATACCGTGGGCTACTACGTAATCTGTCATCTTGGCTTTCCCCTTCTACTGATATGTCCATAGGACTATTTAGTATTCCTAGTCCTCTTTGTCCCTAGTAGCAGCGGTAGGTTGTTGCTCGTAAGTCTTAACCATTACCATGGGTTCCAGTTGTACCATGATCATCAGAGTCTTTTGAGGTGGGACCTTTGCGGCCTCCGTGTTTACTATCTTGACAATGGTTCCTTTCAAATCGCATTCTTCATCCAAGGTGATCATGTTAACCCTTTGATTCCGATTATTTGGCTACGGATTGCGGTTCATATTGGGCAGAGCCGGAGTGCACTGAACGGCTCCAGTTTTGATCAAGGACTCAATTCATTTTTCAACTTGAAACAATCTTCATCATCGTGCCCAGGCACATTTGAATGGTACACACACCTTTTGGTTGCATCAAATTACTTTGAGGGATTCTCAAGAACCCTTTATTCTACTGGATGTATCAAATTTGCTCTCCTAAATCTTTCAAACAGTTGAGCCCGAGGTTCAGCAATCGGGGTTTAGTTTCTGGAACCCCTCTCTTCAAAATTCGGGTGAGGTCGGGGTGCATAAGTGGGTTGGTTTTGACAAGTAGTGGTTTGGACAGGAGCATATGGTCATGGTGGGTTCAGATTGTTATGGGTTCTAGGCGAGTTATATTATGGATGTGTGTTGTAGACTGGAGCATAAGCAGGTAGTGGTGAATGGTTGTTTGGGGAATAAAAGATATTTCCATGATGTGGGTTGGATTGATAATAAGGGCCGACTGCTGCTACCTCATCCTTTTTCTTCTTTCCGCTACCTATTGACCCTAATTGGATTGCTTTACTAGTTGCTTGCAATGCAGCCATGGATGTACCTGACCGGACTTTATATGTTCTTCTAAGAATTCTCCCATCTTGACCAACTTGGTAAAGTAGAAGGTTCTACCAAAGCAGGAAAGCTTTAGGGTTTTGCTAACCAGTGTGATAAGTAGATCGAGAGGCCATTTCGCCCCTTGTCCCCGATATGGGGAATATGTTCTCATAAAATCTTGCGACAATCTGACCTAGCTAGCGAGCGATCCCAGTTCATGACATGTTCAGCAAATTTCTATCCCATCATGCCCATATATTTCTCAAAGTAAACCCCTTCTTGGGCCTTGATGAAATACTAAGTCAATTCATTGTCGTCCAACAGAGGTTGTGCCTTGGCAGCCTCTGATCTCCATCGACGTGCATATTCTTGGAATGACTCGGCCGGCTTCTTCTGCAGGTTTACCAGTGAGAACCTATCGGAAGTGATCTCTGTGTTGAATCGAAAGCGATTCATGAAATCTTCTGCCATATCATGCCATGTCCTCCAGTTTCGATCTTGTCGAGTATACCAAGTAAGTGCTTCCCCTATTAGGCTTCTTATGAACAACTTCATCCTCAACTTCTCGTTTCGTCCCACTCAAACTAACTTGTCACCATAGCCTCTTAACTGCGCATGGGGATCACCTATCACGCCAAAGATATCGAACTTTGGAGGCTTGTACCCTACCGACATATCTATATCAGGATGGATACACGGATCCTCATAGTCTAGACTTTCACTTTCCCGAGAAACTTGGAGGTTCTTCATTTGTTTTCTCAAGACTTGTAACTGCTTAGACACTGACTCCTCCTCCTTACACCTAGCTTCTCTTTTCATCTTGGTGTACTGGTCAATTTCAAAAGGCACCCTGACCGTGTAAAGGAGGGTTCAGAAATGGCATATACATGAGGAACATATCGTTCATGTGCAGCCGTATATGCCGCGAGTATGTGTTGGTTTTGGTGAGTGGTAAAGGTGACTCCGTCATGAGGAGGGGTGTGAACTGTGTTGGTGGTAGTAGGTAGATTTTGTGGTGTTTGAACGTAATGTGGTACATATGGAGTGTGGCTAGGAGGATTTGGTGGGTTTGCAGGAGTTATTGGAGGTGTTATTTGAGTGGTAGGGATCGCAGTCGGGCTATTGCTAGTCTGGCGAGTGGTAGAAGGAAAGTGGTCGGGGATTGAATCTAGAGAGGGAAAACGAGGTGGTTATGGGAGCGTTGTCATAGCCAGATATGCCAGTTCCCTGATATGTTGTACTTCTTCTCTTATTCCATCTTCTGGACCATCCTGGCCACATGTTCATCATTCCTTGTATCGTCATTCTCTCCCGATCGCACCGGGCTATCGGCTATTACTAGATCATGTTCGGTCGGGTTATTTGTAGCAAACATGATACCTTGCGATCTTAGGTTATACGGTGGTTCCGCCAGTTTTTGGTCGATATAAACCAACTTTTCTTTTTGGGGAATAATAATAAAGTAAGAAATGAAAGAAAAAAGAAGAAGAATAAAAGTTAGTTTCGTCATTTGTACAAATAAAAGGTCAAATAGAGCAGTTAGTTCACATATTCAGGCAAGCGCATTTTCCTAGAATTCATAGGACCTCACTTTGTAGGAGATAGGCCTAGATCACGAATAGTTGACAAACAACCATATTTGACACTTTCAAATCTGAAGCAAATTAGTTTTCCTTGATAGTGTTTGGATTGAGATAAGTGGGAGCAGAGGATACATCATTATTTCCAGCATTCACAGAATTGCATGGCCTTGAACAACTTTACCTTAGGGAAATAAGAAAATTGGGGATAAAGATACAAAGTGGGAAATGAGGGGAAATCAACCAACTTCTAGTAACCATCCTCGAAATCATTCCCAATTTCCTCTTCTTCTTCCGGTTCTTCGTCTATCTTCTTCAAATTCCTCTCTATCATTATTGAACTCATATTCTTCCTTAGGATCTTCCTCTGGCTATGTTTCGGATGCTATCTGGATACACTCCACTACTTTGTCATCATCTTCAGCGGGTGCCAGCATGTGATAAATGGACCCCGGGACCACTTGACGGTGCATGGTGGTAGTCACAAGGTAATGTGATGGGATTTCATGATAGATTTGTAAAGCAGCCACTGCGTCCTCCAGCTAGGCTGTACCTTTCCTGCTTTGTCGGGCAAGCATGTCTTTTTCATTGATCCAGAAATAATGTTCCGGAGTGCAGCACGAGTTTTGATCCATTGGTATTGTGACCAAATCATTCCACTCTTTTTTGAGCATTCTTAGCCTTGGTATTAGGATCTGCCCATTGTACTCGTCCTCATACAATGTTGTCATCGTCTAGAGAGGCACATCTTGAATCAACCTGAACTGTCTGAGAACCTGTAGGGGTGAGTATGGATGGATGCCCTCGAGTCCTATTAGCTCAATGAAGTATTTCTGAGGAGTCCTTAGGGTTGCAATTCAGCCTAGCCATGACAACTTCCAATTGACCCATTCTCCACTTTGGTTATTCAGCATTTCTCTCAGATCTTCTTGCCCATGTGGGGAGACCCAATGTCTCATCCTCTCGTTGTGGCTTCAGATCATGTTGCTGACACCCAAAAAGTAGTCGATTGTGGCCTCTCGTTGAAAGAAATGCTTTGTGGCCCAGATTTGAAGCAGCAGGTTACAGCCCCTAAAGAAATCATACCCTCATGCACATGCAAACAAAGCCCTTAGAATCTCAGCTAACACCATCACAACTAGAGTGGCTTGGAGGTTGCCTCGGAATGTAGCCAAAACCACGGGTAGCAAGTTGATATTGATACGCCCTCTTCTTTTGCGGAAAAACCAGCAATCCTAACAGGGCCAAGGAGAAAGTTATGGGCCTGAGACTTTCCCATGTTGCTTGATCGCACTGAAATTCTCCCAAGTACCATTCATAGCTTTCGCGATGTCTGAACCTATCGAATATTTGATCTAGGATTACCCATCTGTCCTCCGTGTTTCTCAAACCTCGACTGTTTGCCAAACCCAGAGCATCAAGAAACCTGTAATCGGGCATGATAACTAGTAATATCGATTTCTTCCCTGTAAATGGAAACTCCATCAAACTGGTAACTTCTTCTAATGTCGGCACTAACTCACAATCAGAAAACTTGAAATACCACCTTGGCTGGGTCCCAGAACTCAATTAGCAGGCAAGTAAGCACCTTGTCAGCTTGTATGTTTAGCAAAGCGGTCAGTGCTCCTACGTGTGTCCGTAATTCGTCTCTATGTTCTAGGCGGGATATTCTTCCACCACTACTTCAACTTGAGTGGTACTCACATCACCATATTGATCATAGGGATGTTTTGGTTGATTTCCATTTCAGACGTGGGTAAAGAAAAAGGGTTCGTTCGACTTTCCACAAAAGTCTTGTCGCTGGGTGCGTAACCCGTTGACATTAGGGTGGCTTTCCTAATTGTGTGTCGATGTCAAAGACCAACTCACCTACTACTTATGAAATATGACCTATGTTTGCTAGAGTAGAGTGTTTCCTACTTTGAATTGGACTGAGCGAGAAGTCATGTCAGTTGATATGTCAAACTCATTCCTTAAAACTAAAGAGTTTTTGAAATGAAAGTTTGGAGGGGTGTAAAAGACAACCCTCGCGTGTCACTATGTGCGATAGTTGTTACAACCCATATCCACATGTGTTAGTTCATGCCATATGTTATTTAACATAAATCCAAGAAGTAATTATCTTTGAGATGATGAGAAGTTAATCCTATTGCTCTTAAGTGATATAAGGGTGTACAAGGGTGATTAACAAGTATTAGGAGTTAAACGAATCAAGGATGTTGTAACTCATATTTTTGGGTAAACCTAGAGGTGCTTAATACACTCAAGAGGTCTTTTTAAAGGTATTTGAATCATATGATATCCATATCATAAATCTTGAAGTCAAACGAGTTATGAAACAAAAGTCGACAAAAGTTATCGCAACTTAGGTTCATGATTTTACTTAAACATTAGGTCAAATGTTTCTAAGCTTTTCTCCCAATTTACAAGGAAGTACGGGGTGATATACCTACCAAATTAAAGATCTATGAGTCTAGTTTCCAAATCATTAAACCGTTTTTCAATACGATCTCGGAGTATAGAGATAATTGTATTTCTGCACACCTGCGCAGATTGGTAGGTGACAAGTAGGTGCATCACCTACTTGCCAAAATTAGAGGACAAAATTAAAAGTCCCAAAGTCGGCCAAGAGAGGAATTTTAAGGGATTATAAAATCAGTTATTTCACCCTTATTTCAGACCTTCAAAACCAAATTGAACCCCTGCAATCCCTCCCCAAAAATCCCACACAAACCCTAATCGATTTTCCCTCTCTTTCAAGTTCTAATTGGGGGTGAAACATAGAGTTTGAAGAACCAAGGAAAGGGCTGAGTTATCCAACAAGTAAGGTAAGTTTACTGCTCTCTTTCATACATATTTTCTCTTGTGAATTCATGGTAATTCGTTCTATACATGTAAGAACTCACGGGACGGTGATCGGAAGCCGTGAGTTCGAGTTATTCACTTGTAGCGGACTGTTTTGTTGACTGTTTTATGTTGCTGTTGGACTGCGTGTTTTACTACTGTTTTGTAGAGTTTTGGAGGAAGGACGGTGTGGAGAAACACCATATAGATTTAGGTTTGTGGGCTGATAGTTCTTCGCAACATTTCGGGGTCGTTTGACGCGACTATGGTGGCCATCGTATGTATGAAATGATTAGCTTATGCGTGGACTGTTTTGGGAGGTTCAATATGATTATTATTGATGTTTTTTGGGCCGTTCGGTGATTGTTTTGAATTGTGTGAAGTCATATATATAGGGGAGGTGCTGTCCGTTTCATCGTAAAATAGGTTGTGGTCGATACATAATAAGTTATGACGCTTAAATGATAGCGATTGTATCGTTTCTCTTATTGTAGACTAAGGAGTTATGACAGTTGCATAGCTTGAGATTGGGGCAGTATATACAAGGTATGTGAGGCTATCCCTTTCCTTATTTTACACGACTCCGATGGTACATGATGTAATGAACGAGCTTCCAAAGAAAACTCTACTTTTAGAAGCTAGCAGTACTTACATTGTTTCCCCTCTTATGGAACCATTGATGTTGACGTTGCTTCTCTTGTTCTTATGCTATCAATGTTGTTGGTACTTCCTGATTCTTATAAGGTTCATGGTGAAGAGTTAGTCCTAATAACGTGTACAGAGGATACCAATCTTACGTCACTCCAAAAGGCTTAGAATGTATTTTCATGAGTCGAGCATGAATTATATATATGTATCTATTTTACTCTACCGAGCCGCACTATAGTCGGCTGGGTACGACACCTATTGTGCAACCACTGATCAGTTGGGTTTTATCGAGCTCCACGTGGCCGGGTACGATTCTACCGAGCCTTATGATGGCGGGGTACGTTTTTACCGAGCCTATTACGGCCGGGTATGATATGATGATGATGGTGCCTACAGAGGCGTATGTTTTAAAAATTTATGTATATATACATATGTATCATGCATTTCATGTCAGTAGCCCTCAGAGGTACCCAGATGTTACAAGTTGTATATTCTCTATCTCTGCTTACATTACTGTTCGTACTTATGGTTCCCTGCCTTACATACTTAGTACTTTATTTGTACTGACGTCCTTTTATTTGTGGACGCTGCATGTCGTGCTGCAGGTCCTGATAGACAGGCAGGTGCAGCTCCCCCACCACAGTAGGCTGTCCAGTTCAGCGGTGATTGGTGAAATCCCTTTTCCGGACTTGTCGTGGTCTGGGTATGCATTTTTGTTATAGACATTATGGGTATGTGGGGACCCTGTTCCGGCTATGTTGCAGTACTTATGTTCCTTTACAGGCTCATAGACAGGTGTCGACTTATGTATAGTTTGGTACGTCTTGTTGGCTGTTTTTGTTGTATAGTCTTTCATGATAGCGTGGTAGCTCGTACCTTATATATATAGTTTCTTGATTGTCTGGCCATCCCATGTTATGTATGTTCATGGCATCATATTTTATTGTTGGTTGTCCATGATCCATATCTACCATTTATATTGATCTCGTCAGCCCTAAGAGATAATAAAGAAGGTTAGATAAAATGTACGTTGGTGTTCGGCAAGTATGGTCGGGTGCTAGTCATGGCCCTCCAGTTTGGGTCGTGACAAACTTGGTATCAGAGCCAGTCTGTCCTAGGGATGGTCTATGAGCTGTGTCTAGTAGAGTCTTGATTATGAATGTGTAGCGCACCACATTTATAATCAGGAGGCTGCATGACATTTAGGGTTGTTACCTTTTTCCTGAATCTAGATCGTGCCCAGAGCTGAGTCGTAAGTATTCGTCTCTAATATTAACCATGTTCTTTTCAGCGATGCCCACGACTAGGAAGCAAGTGATTAGTAGACACCTTGACACAGTTGCGGGAGAAGGTACCAGTCAGGTGCCTCCCGCCAAAGCAAGCCAAAGTGAGCCTCATAGTGAGATGCCGTCTCATACCTCATTTACTCCTTCTCCTCTAGAGGATATTATAAGGCACCCAGCATCTCCAGCTCCTCCATCTGGTACTACAGACCAGGATATGCGAGGTGCGGTACAGTTGTTGACTAGCTTGGTAGCTACTCAGGATCAGAGGCAGAATACCGATGCTGCTGATAAACCAACTAGTACGAGAGTTCGTGATTTTATTAATTTAGACCCTTCAGTGTTTACCGGATCAGAACACAAGGAGGACCCGCAGACTTTTATTGACCAGGTTCATCGTACACTGCGGGTTATGCATGTTAGTGATACAGAGGTAGTAGAGTTGGCTTCTTATCGGCTACGGTATTTAGCGGTTCTCTGGTATGATAGTTGGGAGAGATCCAGGGGTTCGAACGCTCTTCCAGTTGTGTGGAAGGAATTTTCTGAGGCCTTTCTTCGTCACTACTTGCCAGTTGAGATACGACGAGCTAGAGCTGATAAGTTCTTGAACCTTAGACAAGGTAATATGAGTGTGCGAGAGTACAGTATGAAGTTTGATTCTTTAGCAAGGTATGCTCCCCATATGGTGGCCAAGATGAGTGATAGGGTTCATTTGTTCGTGAACAGGTTGGGACCACATCTGATAAATGAGTGCACGACAGCCTCCTTGGTAGTGGGCATGGATATTTCCCGTATTCAGGCTTATGCCCAGACCCTAGAGGATCGTAAGCGCTAGCAGAGGGCATATAGGGAGCAGGATAGGGGCCAGCATAAGAGGGCGAGATTTGCAAGGTATTCTGATGACTTCAGAGGCAGCATCAAGCCCCAGTCTTCGAGGAGTTCGGCGCCATCTGTAGCTAGTGCTCCTCCACAGTTTCAGAGACCTCGATATGATCGATTTACCTATTCTGGTCCAGGTAAAAGTTCACGGGCATCAGGCTCGCAACATCACAGGGATACTAGTCAGACGAGACCCCCAACACCACGTTGTGATCAGTGCGGCAAGGCCCACTTTGGACTGTGCCGTCGAGGTTCTGATGCAT
>MCJB01051589.1:0-27695 GCA_002018475.1 Nicotiana obtusifolia | reverse complement strand
CTGGAGATGTACTTGTCCAGTCCCAAGTATCCATATGTAGTACATAACGCACTCCACCTAAACGTATGCCTATGTTAATGTACCGAGCCATACATACCCACGCACACCAGACATTGTCCAATGTCCAGGAATGAAATCTGTGCATGTTGAAAGTTATTTCCAAATCGTGTGCCATGTCAAAAAGCTTCCATGTATCCTTAGTAAGAACATGTACCCACCTTGTAGTTTCATAGAGCACTGAGCTTTTCTTGACACCCAAACATGACCTTCAACCAACAACATATGTTGTGACCAAAAATTGGTGAGAAATAAGCCATACACCCCTCATGCAGCCATGTAAGATAACTGTAGAAGAAAGCATTATTTTGTGCAGCACAAAACACAGTTTGCTAGGGTATTGGTAAATGTAGTAATGCAAAACCAAACAGTAATCGCATATGTAATGCCACCAGACCCTTGTATGTTCACTTCGATGGATTCTTTCATGCTTATGCTCGTCATTGACACTCTTTCAAGGGAATGAGCACATAGTGCTAATACCACCAAAGAAGTTTTATCAAATGACAAGGCCTGAAAATAGTAAAATTCCATGCAAAAAAGAAAACCATGTTAGTATAAAAGATTACCCTGCTCTCCTCCTTTAGGACTTGAGTATGGTAAAGAAAGCTACTGCCACCGTCCCTTCTATTCATCCTTGCACTCCTCTATATCTCTCCTACCTCCATGCAACTTTTACTTTCAGTATGGACGTTGTGATTTATCATTATTTACAAGCATTCTCCCTTGTACACATAATTGATGAAAACTGTGACATTTATTAGGACCTACATCCAATGCATAATTTGCCAAATGATCAGCCAACTTGTTTCCTTCCCTTAGAGTATGAGATACTCTAATATTATATCTGGATATTAGGTCTTTGATCTCCTCTCCAACCATAGCCACATTCCATGGGACAGCCCAAACGCCCCCCTCAATGTTTTTGAGTAACATAGAATCAATGTGCAATATTAAGAGGATATAATCATATTCTAGGTAGTATTTGAGGGCCTCTAACATTGCCTTAGCTTCTGCTTCAGTATTAGTTCCTTCTTGAATATCCTTTCCAAATATATAAACAACATCATGTTCTTCATTTCTCAATGCAAACCCTCTTGAACTCCTCCAAAGATTACCCCTAGATGCCCCATATGTATTCACTTTAGTCCAACCTGCATTAGGGTACTCCCACCTCACTTTAGTAACCTTCAACTTAAGAGTATAATGTTCCAACTGATACAACAAATTTGGCCATTTATGAGGTACATTTTAAAGGCTTGGCTTCTTGTTTTGACAAAAGATTGAAGAGTGGAAGACACTCGGTATATGACCGTACTTATAGTGATGGCCTCCCCATGTTTGTAACAATTTTTCCTCCTCCAAAGTTCCCAAACTATTAATGAAGGCAAAACATTCATAATTGGCTGCACCCTAGGTAGTACATCGGCAGTCCAGTATTTAACTACTGCCTGGGGGAAAGAGATACCCTCTAAAGCAATTCCTGCACATCAGAGAAAATATGCCCATACCTTGCCAGCATCATACGATCTAAAGAAGAGATGATGCATTGTTTCTTCCTCCAGATTCCTACAGCAGCAACACCTAAAGGCCATTAAATATCCCATTCTCCTCATAAAGAAATCCAAAGGCAGTTTATTCTTCCATACTTTCCACATAAAGAAAGCAACTTCAAAAGGCAAACCTTTCACCCAAATATTCATGCATGCATTGCAAACCTCGTGTCTATTCCTCAAATACTCCCAAGCATATTTGACACTAAAAGCTGCTCTAGCTTCAAGCACCAAGTATGCTTGGTCAACCCCATCACACGAAACTGGAGGCTTAATGTTTTTTGATAATATGGCTGGCAAAATCATCGTACAGTAGATTCCTAATCTTCTCCACATCCCTATTAAACCCTTGCACCATTTCTCTAATATTTTGTATTGATTCATCACAAAAGAATTAGGAGGAGTACTAAAGTATAAAGCACCCATTCCCGACCTGTTTTCAAACCAAAATAATGAAGACCGGATCTTTGTATGCCAACCAATTTGATGGTCAATGAGATCCCTACATTCAATCATCTTCCTCCACACATGTGATCCATCCCTCGAAGGTACCACCATTGCATTGATTTTCATGTAAAAACTTTGACTCATGAATGAACTCCATAAAGTAGGTTTTATTCTATGTTTCCACCAAAGCTTACAAAACAAAGCTCTGGATACCTCATGTAAAGATCTAAACCCTACCCCTCCTTATTCTTTAGGCATGCGTAAAGTAACCCAAGAAGCGCAATGCCTCCTCCTACCATCAATATTGTTGCCCCAGAAGAACCTAGCAAACAAATTGTGAAGTTTGTTAATCACAATAGGAGGGGGATTTACGGCTGAAAGCAGGTGAATATGCATGCTCTGTAACACATGTGAGATCAATATTGCTCTTCCTCCAATTAACAAAAGCTTTCCTTTCCATGATTTTAACTTATCAAGAACCTTATTAATAAGTCCTTGATAATGATACATCTTCCTCCTAGTGTAAAATGGGGCGCCTATTATAAGTGAAAGGGAAGTCTTGTCTATCAGTTCTTTTGATTTTTTGCACTTTATTAGCCACTTCTTCACTAGTAGAAAGGTTCATATAAATGGCAGATTTGGACTTGTTCATCAACTATCCAAAGGCTATCTCATATGCAGTCAATACCTCCATGATCAATTGAAGAGACGTTTCATTTGAGGATGAAAAAATGATTGTATCATCTTCATAGGCAAGGTGTTTGATCTTTGGACTCCACTTAAGAAAACCAAATCCAAAAAAGTATATGTTTATATGAAGAGCATTGAATCCCCTAGAAAGAGCTTCTGCCGCCAAGATAAATAAAGTAGGTGATAGGGGATCACACTGCCTAACACCCCTTGTTGATTTGAAAAAATCATTTGACTGGCCATTGAGCAAGACAGAATATCAATTGTTGGAGACAATACCATACACTAATCCAGTGAATCTCTCACCAAATCCCATCTTCCTAAACACCTTTGTCAAGAACAACAAAGATAGACAATCATATGCCTTTGTCATATCAAATTTAATCACCATATTATGACCTGCTTTTGTTCTCAACCTAATGTCTGTAAGTATCTCTTGTGTTAATAACACATTTTCAACAATGCTTCTACCTTTCACAAAACCTGCTTGTTCGTCAGATATTAGGTTTGGAAGCATATAAACTAACCTCTCACGAATCACCTTGGAGAATACTTAGTTGATGAAATTGCCAAGACTGATTGGCCTCATATCTGAAAAAGTAGCTACTTCTTTTTTCTAAGGAAATAGTACCAAATTTGTATGAGTGACAAATTTAGGTAGCTCTTGGTCATCAAAGAAAGCCTTCACCATATCAATAATTTCATCTCAAATGATTTCCTAGCATGTATGAAAAAAACAGCCAGTAAACCATCTGGACCTCCAACATTCTCACCATTAAGGCCAAAGATTGCCTTCTTAACTTCCTCATTTGTAGGATGTTTCACCAAGTCTTGATTATGCCCCAAATCTACAAGACAAAGTATATGATCCAAGATTCCAAATGCAGTAGGAGGTTGTACATCATGAAATTATGCCTTAAAGAATTTAATTGCCTCCTCAGCCATAACATCATTGTCTTCAATCCAGTCCCCTTCAATGTTTTGGATTCTCTTCACCTGTAATCTTTTTCTGCTACCATTAACTTGAGCATGGAAAAAATTTAGTGTTCCTATCTCTATCTTGAAGCCTTGACAACCCAGCCTTTATCTTCCAAAATTTTTCTTCTAGAGCCAGATATATAATGCATTCAACCTGTATCTTGAAGTCTTTCTCTTTTGAGATGAGTAAGGTTAAGCTCATGCTGTGCTTCATGCAGTTTTACCACTTCTTCTAGACTTTAGAATTTCTGGAATATATCCCCAAAAGTTTCCCTACTCCATAAAGAGAGTGCCTTCTTCAGTTTCTTCAATCTATAATTGAAGAGGATGAAAGGGTTTGCATCAAAAGGATTCTTGTTTGGTCCAAAAGTTAAGAAATCTGACTTTTGTTAGGGTTGCAAGCAAGTAGCATTGGGCAATGATCTGACAATATTTTAGACAAACGAGACACTTCCAGTCCTAGATACAGTTGTTTAAAATCCATATTTGCAAAACATCTATCCAGCCGCTTAAAAATACTGTCTTCTTCCGCTCTTCCATTCCACCATGTATATATGCTCCCTTTGAAACCAAGATCAAACAAATTACAAGTGTTTACATAGTGTTTAAAATCTTCCACTTCATTCAAAGAAACTAATAGGCCTCCAAACATCTCTTCTTCATCCCAAATAATGTTGAAATGACCCCCAACAAGCCAAGGAATGGACAAAACCCTAGCCAATGCATACATTGCATCCCATAATTCGATCCTTTCAATAGTATCACCTTTAGCGTACACTAATGTAATGATCAAATCACTATTAATATCAACATTGAAAACCTTCAAAGTTAATTGTTTGTCCATGTCCATAAGAACTTCAACTTCATATTTTTCATCAATGAATGCCCGCACTTTGTTAGAGATATTAACAAACACATGAGCAAGGCCAATCTTCCTCCTGTATTTGTCCAACTTCCTCGCATTTTGCATTGGTTCCATAATCGCTCAAATTTCAAAATTTTGTTGCCTATGCATTGTAACAAGCCTTTCAAAAGTTTGTTGGCATTCAGTAACCTAACATTCCAAATAATAGCATTCATCACTAAATATTTGATTTATCTAGGGTTCTTCGTGTTTGAACTCCAGCAATTGGAGCATTAGAATTGTCCTTCCCTTGTTTCTTCCTTCCTTTTGCAGCTGGCCTTCCCTTTTCGATCTGCCTAGGAGAAAGATCTCCTTGCCTTGAAACATTAACGAAGTTTTGGGCTGTGGATTCCTCATCAAGATCTCTACCATTGCCTCCAATTCTAGCCTCACCATCTGCTCTATCTTGTTGAGTAGACAGCTTATTTTTTGTAGATTTAGGGACTAAAATCTTACCAGCGTTCTCCTTTCCCTTGTTTGCACTATGCAATGTCAAATTTTTCAATGGAATAGTGACTTCAGTATTTTCTTTAAAACATGTTGCTTCAGTTCCTTTGGTTTTAGGGGATGATCTTGAGTGCTTATTCCCATCATCAACATCAGAAATGGACTCTTTTATAAGTTCGACAATAGTTCTAGCTCCCCAGGGTCGTTTTGAACTCTAACTACATCATTAGGGTTTATTGTAGCCTTTTAAGATTCACTATAGCACCTACCAAAGACTAGCTAGGGTTAGGGAAATGTTGCCCATCACCTTCCTCATGTAATGCATCATGCTAAACATTGAAAACTTCTTAGCTACACTGTTTTTTTCATCCCACTTTGACCATTCTTATCATTCACACTTTATTCCTCCTCATGTTCTTCCTCTTCAACTGGATCCTCATCCTCTTCTTCATCTGGTAAATTCCCATCATCTAAGTCTTCCTCCACCCGATCGCACCATAATTTGCTTCCACACAACTGTGCCCTATCCACTTCTTTGATCAGTGCACCTATTTCTTTAGTGTCAAGTGTTTGGGAAGGAATCTCTTGGCACGGCTGATTAGTTGTAACCAAGTTAGGAATAACACCTTGTCCAAAAGCTCTATTAACCTACTGTGCTTTTGGCTCTTTTTGTACTCCATCTGTAATCCCTCTTGCACTAGGAGTAGGAGCATTGGAATTAAGTCACTATTATTAATCCCTGAGTAATAAGTATTAATGATAACAACTGTTGGATTTAATTTCCTATTATTACTAGGATTATGTTTAGGGCTTTGTGCAACAGTAGCATTCTCCATCATTGTCAATTGGAACCAACCACTCGTCCACAGTAGCATTCTCCACCATTCATCCAACTGATTATTCTCCGCTAACTAACCTTCTTCAAGAGCTGCATATTTATTTGGAAGTTTGAACTTGCCTTTGCTCCACCATTGTCAACTGGAACCAATTGTTTTCCAATTTTAACCTGACTATCATCTTGTTTACCTCCATCTTTCACTCGATTATCTTTAGTTTCTTTCCACTAGTCTTTTGTATTGCAAACAACCTTGCCACTAATATGCATCATCAAAGGACCCTTTTCTTTTCCTCTTTCATGTGCACTTCCACCTACACCTTGTTTGGTTTTGCTACTGTCCTCCATCAATTCAGGATGTAATCTCCAGCAGTCAATCTCATCGTGCCTTGTAGTTTACACTCTTTGCAATACATAGGTGGAAAATCATATTGAATCTTCACCCATCCATCCTTATCTCTCCAGCAGCTTCATTCTCTATATCCATACGTACTTTCTTAGGAAAATCTATAAAAAGATAAACTAGGACCTTTCCTCTTGCATAACTAGGTCGTGCTTTATTTATTGTAGCCATGTCAAGATGCAATGGCTTCCCCAAAGGTGAAGCTAATGAAAATAAGCATTCATTGACAAAATAAGCTTTGAAAAGAAGTCCAAGCCATAACTATTGGAGTTTCTTCCCCTACTTTGAATTTTGCATCATAAGTTTGCGGCCTCATTTGATATTCATTCCCATCGTTAGCTTTAACATTATAAGCACTCTTTGAAGTAAGATTAATAAAATATTCCCATAATGTGAATCTAATTAATACATGCCTATCTCTGAAAAAACCAATATTGCATTCACCTTTGATTCCATATTGCACATGGATAATTCTACGTAATTCTTGCAAGTCTGGATCTCCATAAGAAACTTTACCCACGACTGCATATTGTAGTCCTTGCATGACATTCATACAATCAACTTCTGCTTGTGTAAACTTGACGAGGGTTTGTCCAGGCAAGAACATAACTATTTTTATTGGTATTGGATCAATAGTAGTAGGCTTTAAAGTAGGTTTCACATGCATTAGGTTATTTAATGCGACTGATTTCAATATATTAGAGACATATTGGGAATAGGTTTTCGTAGGGTAGAAGATGATTCGAGGTTGGTAGGAGGCTGATCAGCCTAAAAAGTAGGCTGGCTGTCGGCCGGAATGGCCATGGGAGCTCTCTCAAGAACAATCGCCTCTGAGTCGCCTTTTGCATCGCCAGAGCTCTCTCCTATGTGTTGGTCTTTTTTGAAAAATTATACTACTATGAAGGCTGCCTATTAGCTATTTGATTAATAATAAAAAGAAAAGAAAAACCACAAAGTAAGAGTACAAGTAAGGGAGAAAAAAGATACAGTAGTGTTTGCCTCTATTGCCTTGGCTATATAATCATCCATGTGCGCCTCCATCACCTCATGACGACTGCCGGAAAAGTCTCACCAAGGCGAATGATCTCATGGCTATTTGGATACTTCCCAAAGGCATAGGACATATAGCAACCACACACTGAGCTAAACCTCAATCCCTATTGAAGCATGAACAACCTCATCTACTAACAAGCATGTAAGAAATAAAAACCAGAAAGAATTAGATATTCTGTGATCATCATAGAGTTTATAACACACTCTGTGATGATATTTCATATGATAATGTTTGGAAATGATAGAATAGAATGATGTAGAAATTAGAATCTTGCCCCTTCTTCTTCAAGCTTGTGAGTTCTTCAACTTGTATCTCCTTGTCTTCTTCTTCAACTATCTTCAAAAACTCTTCAAACTTCATCACTTCTTCTTGGATCTATTGGACCTTGTGGAGGTGGTAGGGGCAGCCTCTTTTGGCTTTCTAATCCTCATCCGGAGTTACCCAATGGCAGCCCTTTTTGACACCTACCATCCCAACTATGTTGCCTCTCATGTGCCTTTTTCTTGCTTTTGTTGGATCCACTTCTAAAGTGTCTTGGTGAGAGAGCTCCTTCCCTAGCTACATTGTCAAAGGTTGCATCAAGAAGCTCTTCCTCTTCCCTTTATTCATAGAAACCTAGTCCCATATCCACAGCAAATGCTTCAATAGGATTGTATCTGGGTAATAGTGCTCCTTGCTCATTCCTCGGATTATCAAGAGATCTCAAAGTATCCATATCATGAGAAACTAGAGAATGAAGGACATTTGTAGGTGTCAAATTTTGCAGCCATTGCACTTGTACTTTCAGTAGCTACTGCCTTGTGCATCGACGAAATTTCGATCTCTTTCAAACCTACTGCACTATTGACCTTTTTGTTCTACCCCCAAGGTATAAATACAAAAGCATTTGGACTCAAACCTCATTTGGAAAGCTAGAAGAAGAGATTGAAATATGCTCGTTTCCTTTGTGGACCATGACCGTCTCATCATTTGCTTTAAAGTTTTTTAGCCCATGATCATCACCTGAACGTGTTTGTGAATCAGCCCCTTGTGCATTATAATCTTGAATGCTATCAACATTATTATCCTCATATTCTTCTACTTGATCAGCCCTTGTTGATCAGTTGAATCAATTACCTCATATGTTGAAATCACCGCGTTGGTTTTTTTTTATAGCAAATATACCACTAGGCAGTATGCCTGGTGGCTATAATATATCAAAATCAAACACATAACCAACACACCAAGTGACAATTTATTCCGTGTTGGTTGTTTTTTTAACAAATCCACTAGGCAAGGTGCCTAGGGCTAGTTTTTATATATATATAACTCAATAAAAAGAAAACAAGAGAAATATCAGGAGGTCTTACAAAGTGAGAGAAATAAAATTTAACGAGTACGTAATTCCCATTATCAGTGTTGGGCGAGGAACTCAACACTGATATTACAATATGTAGTCTAATAAATAAGCTAAACTAAGTTATATAAACTAGCCATGCTAAATTTTCGCAACGGAGGCCCATATGTAACCTTCCTTTGTTGTATATTTGATCTTCTTAACTTTGCTATATGATGAATGAAAATAGTGAATCCCACTGTGTAGCCATAATTCTCATTTCCCAGTGTGTTTCTGCAGCGTGTTTGCATATGTATCTCCTTTGAATATCCACATATCTAGTAGGGAAACTTCTCGCAAACTCCTCTGCCTTGCACTGCCTTTGTATTTCTAGCTCCATGTGTTGTGTATCCTTGCATCATGTAGTCTATTCCAAATCCAGTATTAACCTGCAATATCGTAAAAAACAGTACTACCACACACACCCTCAGTTGTTTCAACCAGAAGTTTCGCATGCATGTTCTGGTGAACCATTTGTGTGGTTTCTAGCGATAATATGATGAAAGCACTGTGTTACACCCTTTCTGGGACGTTGAACTATGGAGTTATGTTGACATTTTACTCCGCAATACCTCCGGTGATCCCATTTTTGACAACCCAAAGCATATGCCCAACATTGATGAGTCGATAAATCTTCTTCGTAATCATCTTGCACCTCCGATTTTTTATGTTTAGCTTCATGTGCAATTTACTGGTGCTCAACCCAAGTATTAGGACCCTATGGTCTACCAAGGGAACAAAACTTCTTTGTTTGAAGGATCATGTTGCTTTACATATCCATTGAGCCCTACCTACCATCCTTGCTTCCATGCTTGTGCCTACCCTCAACTCCCTCCTAGTGAACTGAGCACAATGTACTACTACCATCAGCTGAAAGTTTGTCAAAGGATAGTGCATAGATACAATAACTGCTCCTCCAGTAGTCTCCATTTTCATTGATAGTCTTTTTCCTCCAACTCCTATTTCCTTGCCACTCTTATTAATAACTAAGGACATTTCTACCATCCAGTTCTTCAAAACAGTGCACTTTGTAGAAACATTTGTATGAATCTCTTCCTGTGAATTTGAGGTAATGGTCCGCATTTTTTCAGTAGTACCTCCTTTGATCCTGTTTTGGATCGCTAGCGTTGTCAGCCTATCGTGACATTTCTTGGCACCCTTGTCTTGCATTCATTCTTGTATGTCCTTTTTGTGTAACTCTAATAGAAAGCTACTGGTTAGGACACTAGAATGTATTGTGTGAATATTAATCCTTGTTGCCCTCACTATTATCCTCGCTTCTATGCTTGTGCCTACCTTCGATTCCCCTCAAATGGGATGAGTACAATGTACTAATACCACCATCTGAAAGTTCCTCAAAGGATAGGGCATAGATAAAGTCCTCTAGTAATCTCCTTCTCTTCTTACTGTGTTTCTATTTCCCCTCTTGATTCCGCGTTGGTTGTTTTTTTTTTTAGCAAATCCACTAGGCAAGGTGCCTAGGGCTAGTTTTATTAGTAATTCTAAGAAAAGAAACCACAAAAGGAAGAGTACAAGTAAGGGGGGCAAAAGCGACAGTAGTGTTGCCTTTACACCTTGGCTATATAATTACTCCTCTGCGCCTCACATTGCCTTAATGGCAGCCTCATGTAGAGGACCATGGTGTAGCTGCCGGCAGAGTCTCATGAGGGCATATAATCTCATAGCCCTTTGGACATATTCCAAAGACATAGGACATAAGCAAATAGCTAGACCTTACCTTACAAATCCTATTGAGGCATGAAATATCCTCACCTACTAGCAAGCATGTAAAAAGTAGGAAGTACGAACTAAATATTCTATGATCATCATAGAGTTTATAAACTCTATGATGATATTACATAAGATTATGCTAAAAATATGGTAAACTAAAATGTCGTAAGGAACTGAACATAAGCATTATATAGATCGAACCTAACCAACAAATGATGAAATTCAAGTTGTCTGACGTTGCAGCGACTTTGAACATCGAATAGCGTCGAAAATATTCTTCTAATCTCCTGTAAATCTGGTTTTCCAAAAGAAAACTTTACCATAACTACTTGATGCAGTCCTTCTTCTATTGTAAATTCATTAACCTCCTCCATGGTGAATTATATCGTTTGTTCTCCATGAACGAGCATAAAAGGGAGTAACTCGATCTTTGACGATGTTGCGGCATATTGTTTTGGTTAATGTTGCGCAGCATATGATTGTTGGAGCTTGGGATTATGGCTTGGTTTAGTAGGGTTTCAAGATGGCTCTCCCACAACCAGAGACTCGGGAGAAATCGCGGCAGCCATGGCTGGTCAAAGCTCTATCGCCTTGAGAGAGGAGAGAGGAGAGAGCGTTTTTTGTTTTGGTTTGGGTTTAGGGTTTTCGCATTGGTTCGTTGGATTTAGGATTTAGTTTTTTTTTTTTTTTGCAAATTATACTACTTGGTAGGCTTCCTAAAAACTATTTATTAATAATAAATGAAGAAAAAATAACAAAGGGCGAGTACAAGGGGGGGGGGAGCTACAGTAGTGTTGCCTCTATTGCTTTGGCTATATAATCATCCCCGTGTGCCTCCTTCGCCTCATGACCGATGCAGGTAAAGTCTCGCGGGCGCGCATAATGTCATAGCTATTTGGATACATCCCAAAGGCATAAGACATATAGCAATCACTTACTGAGCTAGACCTTACCTTACAATTCCTATTGAGGCATGAACAACCTCTTCTACTAGCAAGCACGTAAGAAACAAGAACTAGAAAGAACTATATACTCTATTTTCATCACAAAGTTTATAACACACTCTATTATGATATTACACATGATGATACTAACAAAATGATTAAATAATATGAAGTCGAAATTAGAACCTTGCCCCTTCTTCTCCAAATTTATGAGTTCTTTAACTTGTAGCTCCTTGTCTTCCTCATCCACTATCTTCAATAAATCTTCGAAAATCATCACTTCTTCTTGGACCTATTTGATCTTGTGGAGGTGGTAGGGGCAGCCTCTCTTTGCTTAGCAACTCTCATTGGAAGTTTCCTAATGACAACTTCTTATGTGACCTTGCCATCCCAACTATGTTGCCACTCATGGGCCTTTTTCTTGCTTTTGTTGGAACCACTTCTCAAGTGTCTAGGTGAGAGATCTGAATCGCTAGCTACATTGGCAAAGATAGCATCTATATGTTCTTCCTCTTCCCCTTCTTTACAGAAACCTTGACCCATCTCCACACCAAAAGCTCCAGTAGGATTATATCCGGACATTAAAGCTCTTGACTCATATCTCTTGGCCATAATACCAATAGGCTTGGATGTAGTAGCGATAAGATGAGAAACAAGAGCTTGAAGTATATTTGTAGGAGTCAAATTGTACCTTGCAATAGTTGAGTTTGTGCTTGCTATGTTTCTAGTAGATAGAGCCTTAGTATGAGGGCCATGTTTTGATCCAACTTCTGCAATATGCCGCCGTTCTGATGGTACAAAAACATGTGCATTTAGGCTTAATCCTCTCATCCTTGGCACACTATTCGTAGAATTAGAAACCTGCACCTTTGCTGCCTCGTCCTTTGATGGAAGAGTTGCTGAAAACTGAGTTGCCTTATCGTTACTATCATCTTTGATGTTATCTGTATAATCTTCTTCCTCATCCTCTACTTGATCGGTCCATGTCTTCCGATTATCAACTATTGCACTAGTTGTCGCACCTTGTTGATCCTTAGAACTAGTCATCACATTTGTAGAATTCGATTGTGAAAGTGATGCCATACTTCTCTCCACTTGTTGATATTTCCTGTAGCTAACAATTGCTACCTAGAATCACTTCCTTGCTCCCCAAAAGACACAATAGATTGTGAAGGAACCTCATGAACCGAGGTATTCAAAGTAACCAATGGAGCCTTGATCTTTAGAACGGTATGCATCGACATAGCTGTCTGGGAATCCTTTATCATTTTAGCTAATATCGGATTGGAGATATGTAGTGTAGGTATGACTTCACTACTTCCCACTGCATTGCTATCACCAACTGGAATAATGACTTTTGACACATTTACTGTAACGAAAGAATTGTCCACGATTTGCTAGTGTTTTGCATAGCATGAAAAGCTCCCTTGCCTATTTTTTGAACTTGCACTTATCTCCTTCTCCTGCATAATCCCCGCAACATCTTCCTACTCATTGTTCAAAGATTCAACGTGTTTGAGCACCTGATTTTCTTTGAATCATCACATTGTGCATTTGCAGAAATTGCTGCAACAATTTGATTTCCATTCCCTAGAGTTTCTGCTGTGCTAGGTGATGTATGAGATCGTTTAACCACTATCCAATCTCGACCTTTGAGTTATTGCACATGTTGGGACATTGATGCTAGTGTGTAATCTGCCCCCTTACAACCACATTCACAATAGCAGCTTCTAAACCATCAGTTCATGCACCAGCATCAAGAGCAGCAGATTCTTTAATTTGTGCACTGGCTATAATAGCTTCTGCTTTCTTACTAACCTGATCCACCTTCTTAAGGCCTGCTAATTTTTCCACTGGTTCAATAGGTGCAACAACTCGATCAACGGTAGGGTTCAATGCAACAGTTGCATCCATATCTACTTCTTGATTTTTATTTGAATTGGCCACCACCAGCGTTTTGTTTCTTGTATCCACCTGATCAAGCACCTGCCCAGCTCCTTTATCATTATCATCTGCAATAATATGTACATAAATTTGTCCATGTCCATTAATTGTTTGGTTTCCAGCTTCTTTAGATTTTTGCTTAGCACCTGGACTTTCAGTAACCCTAGTTGAAACTTGATCACTCATAGGATCTTTAGCAACCTTCAGATCGTGAGAAACCCTAGCAAGAGCTACTGCGACTTGTACATCAACAACACCAGTAATACATACTGTAAGTTGGGCCTTAAAAGCAGCTAATCGTTGACCATTAACATGAGATTTTCCACCATTATTTCTTTTGATTCCAAGCCTCTTTTTTTTGGCAAATTATAAGTTATTATTCATAATAAAAGCAAACTGCAAAGGAAAAGTACAAGCAAGGGGGACAGAAGCTCGATTAGTGTCGCCTATATGCCTTGGCTATATAATTACTCCTTTGCGCCTCACATAGCCTGTATAGCAACCTCATCTAGAGGAGTCATGGTGTAGCTGGTGGCAAACTCTCACGAGGGCATATAATCTAATAGTCATACGGGTGTATCCAAAGGTATAGTACCTAAGCAAACACCTACCGATCTAAATCTTACCTTACCGATCTTATTGAGGCAAATAAATCTCACTATTAGCAAGCATGCAGAAAGAAAGAACTTGCAAGAACCAAATACTCAGTGATCATCATAGAGTTTATAATACACTCTATGATGATATTACAGATGATAATGCTAATAAAATGACATATTAAAAAGTAGTAAGAATTATAAAATTGTCCCTCCTTGTCTAATGTTGTGATTTCTTCAATTTGGAAGTCGTTATCATCCTCCTCCCGCGTCTTCAAAATATAGTCAAAAATCATCTATTCCTTGAACGGGTGGATCTCGTAGAGATGGTTGAACCAACCTGATTGTGCTTCGCCACTCGCATAGGTAGTCGTCGAACATTTATTTCGTCATTCGACTTGTCGTCCCAACTATTCTTCCTTGAATGCGATTTCTTAGCTTTTCCACTAAGTATAGGTGATAAATCGCCCTTTTTAGCAGCCTCGTCCATGCATTTTTGAAGCATATCATCTTCCTCTACTTCTTCATAAATGTCGCGACCCAAACTAACTGTATGTGGCAGTTTCTGGACAGTTTCCAGTGGCATCAAAGCATGACCCTCTTGTGCTTTTACTACGACTGTCTTGCTTTGCTGTTTCTCTAGATTTTTTTCGTCTTTACTGCTCTCAAACAGTGTATCTAACAGTTTTCTATCCTCTAGTGAAATCACTGGATTATGCATTCGAATTTGCTGCTGCTGCTGTTCCTGCCCAACTGATGGTACTACAATCTGATCTGATTTATGAATTATTGGAATTCCTATGCGATGCTGCTGCTGATTCCCAAGTGTTGCTGCTAAATCCACTGGAATATGTGCTCGAGGTTGTTGCTGCTGCTGAAGCAATTCATCTTCCTCATTTTCATCATAAATCTCAGCACGTAAGTTGAGCTCTAACTGTTGACGAAGTAGTTTTTGTGCAATCATTGGCAAAGTTTCATTCCTCTTCTTGGCAGTGTTCTTTTTTCTAGAAATTACTGCCTTTGAGAAATGCTGCTGCTGCTGCCCAGTCGTGTTAAAATGTTGCTGTCTCTACCCAGCTAATTCAACTGTATGTTGCTGACATTTATGTCCAGTGCTTGCACCTAACTGCTGTTGTCCAGATTTACTGTAATATGCTATTGGAGAATGTGATCGAGGCTTCTGCTGCTGCTGTTCCTGCGCAGATTTTGCAAGTGTGATTACTGGAATGTTGCTGCAATGCTGCTGCTGCTGTTGAGTTTGTGATGTTGCTCCCAAATTACCTTTGCGATGTTGCTGCTGCTGTTGCCTTTCATCTTAAAATTGTTGCTGCATTCAATACTAGTGGACTGCCTATTTACCGCTGCCCTGGTTTTGTATTCACTGCTGCACTCTCCTTTGTCGCAGCAGTTGAATACTTACTGGGAATGAAAGTTTGGGCATTCATATTAAGTTTCCTTCCACTCTTTGGCAGTGAAGGTGACGCTACTGAACTCAATTCCTCATCCTCGCTTTCAATTGCAGTATAATCAGTCGAGTTCTTCTCGTCGTCGTCCCCCCAATCTTCTTCTTCATGTTCGACTTGGTCTGCCCATGTTTTACATTTTGAATAGCAATCATGCTCTCCATAAATATCTTGTCTAGCACTAACCATCTCTCTTAGGCTTGGAACAATATCATTGTTATTTGCAGTGGACAACATTAGCTGTCTAGTCTCACCTTCACGTTCACTAAATGAGTGCTCCGACTGTGACGGTATTTCAAAGACGGAAGTATTTAAAGTGACTAATGGTTGTCCTACCATATTAGTGTGCATCATCATAGCAGTCTGGGCATCCTTTATGATCTTTTCGACGTGAGGACTAGATAATTGCAACATTGGAATATTATCTCCCAATAGCTCCTTCGGCAAGACGTTCTTTGAGACTTTTTGGTGAACACCCAAATCTGCCACTAATACATCACTGCCTTGAGCTCCTTTACCACTACTGGTGCTTGGTATACCTTGTTTGGACATCTTACTTTGTTGTAAAGTTGTTAAATCGGGTTGTACATCATCAACAACTTCAAGAGCTTCGAAATCATTTGTGCTGGACAAAATGGTCGAGGCATTTCGTCGAATACCTTGGTGCTGCTATTATTGTGAGACAGTCCTGTTTGTAGGCGATTTGCGATGTGATACCATGTTCCAAATCTTCCCATTTTTGGTTGTATGTTCCCCCCACAAGCTTCAACCTTATCGTCATTTTTATTTTCCCCATTTATGGAAAACTTATTCTCCTTTTTGTTCCCCAAATTCTAGGAATCACCTGCCAAATCCGGTACATTGCTGATAGTGGCTAACTGTTCCTGACCAGTAGCTCGATCCTTGCCAGCCTTCACAGTAGCAGCTGTAGCAGTGTACATCCTCGCAAGAACTGTCGATGCAGGTATGTCACTGGAGGATTTGTGCTGTCCCTTCATCACAATTAAGGCATCTTCATTATGCACAACTGTATCCTTATCATGTGGTGTTGCTGTATTTTCAGTAGCATCAGCAGCAATACTCTTATCTCCAGCTCGACTTGCACCAGTAATATCCAAGTCTGTGTTCTTCATAGCAGCTTCGTCTATGTTCTGTTTCTGCACCAACTGCTGGTTATCATTGATAAGCTGCTGTGCTGTTATTTCCGCCACACCTTGGGCAGCTCTTTTAGCATTCAAGAAGCCTCGCGCATCACCTTTTAACTGCTCGACTGTCTTCACATACTTTCCTGGCCTACTGCGATCAACTGAGTTTACAACATTCTCAGCAGTTTTTGCTTTTAAAAGTCGACACACTGTGTCGTCATGACCTTGATGCTTGCAATAACAACAATAAGTTGGTAGATTATCATACATTATCTCCTAGTAAAACACAAGAGATTTTCCAATGGCTTTGTCGACAACGCGCAACTTAACCTTTTTTGGATGATTATAAAGAAGATCAAGAAGCACCTTAACTCTAGCAGTGCTAGGCCTCGTTCTATCTTGTATAGCCTTATCTATAGCCAAAACTTTACCAGCAGCAGAAGCAATTGACAACAGCGACTTCTTTGCTAACAAATTAGGAGGCAGACCTGGAAAAGAGATCCAGACGACTGCCATAGTAGTTTCCTCCTTTGGATTAAAATCAAACGTCCATGGAAAAGTTCTAAAAAAATATTCATCACCTTTAACCTTAATGTGTCCAGTCGATTGCGACAAGAATTCAACAAAGTCAGTATACAAATCGAAACGAACCAGTAGATGCCTACATTCTAGCTGTCCGATATTACATCGACCCTGCACATCGAATTGCATCGAAAACACCCTTCTGATCTCTTGTAATTCAGGTTTACCATATGAAAACTTCATCACAACTGCTTGATGCAGTCCCTCCTCGCATGTGAAGTCGTTAATCTCGTCCATAGTGAACTCGACTGTTGGTTCTCCATGAATGACCGAAACTGGACGAAGTTCAAGTTTCGATATCGTTGCGGCTGCTTGTTTTTTATGTAACTGTGATGCGTATGACTGTTTGGGGTTAGTATGGATTACGTCGGTGATGTTATAAGGTTTCTCTCCCACAGCACAAGGCTGGGAGAGTTCGCGGCAGCCATGGCTGCTCAAATTTGCATCGCAATGAAGCATACAAAAAAATAAAGACGAAGCAAATCGAAGCAGAAACGATTTTAAACTGCTCAAGTTTGCATCGCACAATCACAGAAAACTCAAAAACAGAGCTGACCAGTGAAGATCCAAACAAGAAATGCAAAATTGTGCGATGTTACTGTTCACAGCAGTCGCCTCTTCAGTGAGAGCATTTAGGGTTTTTTTTTTTTAATATGATATTCCAAGCCTTTTTCATTAGCAACATGCTGCAATTTTTTAGCATCCAACAGCTGCCTAAAATCACCTAGAAAACGACCTTCACAACCCGCCTCAACCTCACTCGCAAATTCTTTGAGTGCTACTGTTAGAAGTCCTTGTGATCAAATGGCAGTTTAGTTCCTCAAGACCTTGATGCTTGCAAACAGTACAATAAGCAAGAGCATTATCAATCAGCCTCATCCAAATAATTCCACATGATACGCTTTGGGTGCTTGTCCAGAAGATCAAGAATAACTCCTACCCTAGTTGTGCTTGGCCTTGTTCATCCTTGCGTCCCTTTATCAATTGCAATAGGCTTCCCCAACGCAGAAACAATTGACGGTAATGCACTCTTTGCAAACAAATTTGTCGGCAAATCCGGGAAGGAAATCAAATCCAATGCTTTTGAAGTTTCTTCGTTTGGATTTAGGCATTGTGACCAAGGGAAAGTTGTAAGCTAATTTTGCTCACCATTAAATTGAACGCAACCTATTGGTTTTTATAAAATAGCCACATAATCCTCATACAAATCAAAACACAATAAGAAATGATGATGTGCGTGCAAACCCACCAAATACCTCCCTTTGACACCAAGTTGTTGCGGCAGCATTATCTTTAAATCTTTAAAATCTGGTGCTCCGTAGAACAACTTCATCAAAACAGCTTGATGAAGTCCCTCTTCAATGGTGAAATCATCTAGTTCCTCAAAAGTGAATTGAATTGTCGGCTCATCATCTACAAATTGGATTGAGTTCAAAACTGTCTTGGTTAAAGGTTTTGCAGTTCGATTATTTGTAACTAGGGCAGCATAGTTAGTAGGTTTTTGAGTCTCTCCCACAGCTTGAAGTTGGGGAGAGGTCGTTGCTTATATAGTAGCCTAGGGCTCCATTGAGTCGCCCTAGAGAGGAGAGTGCAATTTTTTTCTTTGTAGCAAATATACCTGTAGGTAGGCTGGCTATTGGTTTATGTATATAGAAAAATCAAAAACAAAGATCCAAAGTTTACAATTTGTCCAAACAAATCTCAAAAGTGCTAAGCTAAGTTTAATGCTAATAAAATATGAAGTGCTAACTATTACAAATAGTATAAAAGCGAACTAACCACGTATAAAGGTGTGTGTATCCGCAAGCCAAGAGCAATACCTCAATGTAGCGCCTCTAATGCTCTCACCAGGCGCCAGTTTTTGCGTTCCATAGGACAAGGCAAGTGTAAATCTCCAAGCAACACCATCAATTGGAGGTGACCAAGAATCCAAACAGCTTTTCATAGCTATGATTTGTGGAGGTATCCCAACATCATATGGCAGTAATCCATGCTAAAACTACCTGTATAGATAGAGAATTAACCATATCAAGACCATGACTAGTGTTATCTCGTGCCACAGAGACTCCAGTAACACTAAATCCCTATCTTGAATCTTCTTGAGACCTTGCAGCTTTGATGTGTTGTGATCAATATGCATACTGCTCCAATGTGGTACACATATCAACCATGATACATGTCTATGCTCATTGCCATTATATCTCCAGATTGGGCATGAAATCATACCAATACAACTGCTTAATGTACTAGGATTGCACATATACACAGTATTTCACCTTACTCGTATTGATAACATTGATTCCATTGTTTCAACTTAGCCAACCATTGCTCCAGATCATCGACTGTCCACTGCCTGCTTGTATATGAACCTCCATACCCCATTATAATACATCGAGAATGAGCATGATAACATGCTAATACCACTGAAAAATGCTCTAACAATGTACAGGTTCTATGACAAGTAAGCAACTGTTGCTCTTCGTTTGGCAACCCTAACCCTAAGATTAGGAGTTTCTGACTTGTCCAGATTGATCAGCTTCCTCCTTACACTAGGCAGTTCCGAAAACGATTGAAACTAATTTGTACCTGCAAAATAAAAAACCAAGTTAGCTAACATACTGCCACCCAATTGCCTTCTCCGAACACATGTTGAAAGATCACATTAAAGTGATCCTTCATCTCCTTAATCTTCTGCACATCTGTTATGATTGACCAAGGTGGATCCCATTCACCTTCAATAACTTTCTTTAGCACCAATGAGCCAGTCTCTAATATGAGTGGTTGAAGATCATACTCCACACAATATTCAAGGCCTTGCAGAATTGCTTTCGCCTCAACTACAATATTTGTAGTCACTCCTAAGTCCACTGCTCACGCATACACTAAACCTCCAGCATCATTTCTCACAGAAAATCCAAGTGAACTAGGCCCAGGATTTCCTTTTGAAGCTCCATCGGTGGTACACATATACCATCCTTGGTATGGGAAACGCCAAGTAACTCTCCTAGTGATCAATATTGGCTTATATGCGTCAAAGAATTGAATCATATCTGGCCACAACAACGATATATGAGGTACCCATGGATATCTAGTCCTTGCCAAATAATACAATGTCTTGTTGACTTCATGAATAACTCTACTAGTAGAGATAGTTCCCCCATTCTTGCTTGTGTTCCTCTTCTTCCATAACTCCCATGTAATGATAGCTGGAGCTGCCTGAAATAATGGTTTAAACTTTGGACAACATTTTGCGTTCCACCAATTCCTTATTGCTTGCTTCACTTGCACTAAAGACACATTAATCCCTGCAGCTCCCTTAAACAATTTCCATACCTTTGATGCAGTAGGACTAGTTAAGAATATGTGATCTATTCTTTCCTTATGTGGATGTTGAGAGCACTGACATTGGGACATTACTATATGGCCTTGCCTTCTCCATAAGTCATCAGCATCCACCTTTTGCCCCCATAACCTCCATAAGAAGAAAGATATCTTGAACGGCAAGCCTTTGGTCCACATAAATTTTTGATTGGGATCAGCTCTGTGTCTCACTATTTGCCAAGCACTACTGATAGTGAATTTGCCTGATGAAGTTGGCATCCAGTATGGTCTGTCACAGTAACTGCCGCTACCATCATACTGTACATTATATTTGATATGATCAGCAATGTCTTCAGGAAATATTTGATCAATCTGTTGCTCATTCCATGCTCCAACTTGTCTCAATTCTGCCACCTCCTGTAACTCTTCACCAATTGGAAAATAAATTGGTAGTACATGATAGAGTGAACCTAATCCTGTCCAGTTTTCATGCCATATATTAGTTGTTCCACTCTTCATCTCCCACATGATCTCATGTTCTACCTCTTCCCTGGCATTCAACATCTGCCTCTACACATGAGACCCTTATCTAAATTGCACCACAGTAGGCAACTCCTCCTTACAGTACTTGTTCCACATGAAGTTAGACCACACAGTTTTTGTAGTCTAAATCTCCGCAAAAGCATTTCAAGTAGAGCTTTTGACACATCATGTAAGGATCTTAATCGTAGTCCCCTTCCTCCTTAGGCAGACATATGTTCTGCCAAGATGACCAATGCCTACTCCTTCCTTCTTCTTTGGTACTCCAAAAAAATCATGTAAAGATTTTGTCTAGGTGCTCCAGTATGTTGTTAGGAGGATCAAGGACAAACAGAAGATGTAGTGGCATGCTTTAAAGTATAGTAGTAATGGGAGTTGCCTTTCCTCCAAATGATAACAGTTTGCCTTTCCAAGCATGTAACTTAGCCTTCACCTTTCTGATGAGATCATCATCGTACTCCTTCCTTTTTCTAGTGTAGAAGATAGGACACCCTAGGTATGTGAATGGGAACTAGCCTCTTGTAAATCCCGTGGTATCTCCTACTGCTTGAAATAATGCATGTGCAACATTAGCATGCATATAGTAAGAACTCTTGGCTTTGTTGATCAACTGTCTTGAGACCTGCTCATAACCTCCTAACACTGCCATCACCTTACTTAGTGAGGGAGGATGTGCTGAGGCAAAGATTATTTTATTATCAGCATAGGCCAAATGGTTCAAAGGATCTGACCATTTAGGCATACCAAATCTAATAAAAGACTTATCTTCAAACAGTTTGCTCAAAGATCTCGATAACACTTCAGCAAATAGTATAAATCCAATACCAAAATGTAGCATGCTTTGTCCAGATGTTTAATAATCTGAATGGCTTGACAAAGTTTGTAGCCTGCTCACCACATGTCATGAGTAATGGTGCATGATCTAATCTAGTTCTGATCAAGTGTTCTACTTCAATTGTTGGCAATAAGTTCTGAAAGGGCAAGTTCACAAATATCCTATCCAACCTTTTAAACATACACTCAGCATTAGATCTTCCATTCCATCATCTAGTTCTGATAAAGTGTTCTACTTCAATTGTTGGCAATAAGTTCTGAAAGGTCAAGTTCGCAAATATCCCATCCAACCTTTTGAATATACACTCAGCTTTAGGTCTTTCATTCCATCATGTAATTCTGATCAAGTGTTCTACATCAATTGTTGGCAATAAGTTCTAAAAGGGCAAGTTCACAAATATCCTATCCAACCTTTTGAATATACACTCAGCATTAGGTCTTCCATTCCATCATGTAAATTGCTTGCCTTTGTAGCCTTGATCAGATAGACCACATGAATTCAAACAAAATGCAAATTCTCATATTCCGGAGGATGCACTGGTAGTCCTCCTAACTTCACATCTTCATGTAGCACCATATTAGATTCCCCTCCTACTAACAATTGAAGTTCCATGTCACTTGCCATGTAGTAAAGATTATCCCTTAATTCTAGTCTCTCTAATGCAAAACATGTTGTATACACAAATGTCATCACAATTTGTTGGTCTAGGTCATGATAATCCACCTTTATAGTTACCTGTTGAGCATTTTCCATCACCAATTCCCATTACACCACATCATCAAAGAATAACCATATCTTCCAATTCAAATTTGAATAAGAAGACTCCATATTCAATCTCCTCCTATACCTTTGTATATGACCTGCCTTATGGAATGGTTCCATTAGTGCAATAACACAGAAATTGTGCTCCCTATGCATGTTGATGAACGTAGGAAAGGCCTGCTCAGTATTGACAGACCTAATATTCTAAATCAGTGTCTTAATCATCACTTAGTATGTGAGGGTGCCCTCTTGGGTAAGATTCTTGTAGATTGTGCAGGTTCCTTATTCCATGCTTTCTTCTTTGTTTTCTTTCCTGCCTTTGCACTGGATCTAGGTGATAAATCTTCTTTCTTTGCAACTTGTCTAAAATTGCTAGCAGTTCGCTCATCATCCCCTTCTTCCTCCAATTGATGTTGCTCTATAGAAAAATTATCAAAAGGTGCCACATTGTGTGTGACTATATCATATGGTGTCTGTAATGGTGTCTTCAGTGGTACATTCCGCTGTTGCTGCATAATTTGCTTCGTGGCATAAGAAAAGGTCTTTGGGACAACCTCTATTGCACCTAGGTCCTGGGTACCAAAGCATTGTCAATATCATCATGTGCCCTCATTGTTGCCTCCTTTAACATGTCTGAGTTATTCTCCCTTAGCCCAATATTGTCCTGCAACCCTATAAAGCGAAGCTCATACACATAACTCAAAATTGGGTTAACTGTAGCAACTTTTGCAGGAATTACTGTTCCATTGGGATCATCATCCTTACTCTCCACTGTTTGGTGGTTTAACCTCCCTGTATCCTTCAAGACCTTCATACCAACATCCTCAACTCGATCATACCCCAAAAGATACACCGAAAAACCATCAACAGTGGCCACAGGCTTCCCGAAATTGATAGGGTTTAATGTTACATTTGCCAAATTCTAGCCTGATGTTGCAGCAGCTATTCCTTCTTGGTTTCTAGCTTCAAATGATGCTCCTCCACCACCTCTAGCTAGTGGAATTAGTTGCAAAAAAATTCGAACTCAAATTAGCCATTGTGAAACCTTGATGTCATCCAAGGTGAAAGTATGGAAACCAGTTCCAACTGGTTTGGACGCCATGGGCTCAAATCTGCAATTAGACCTAATTTTCAAGGATATTTTTCTTGCATAGTGCCCTTCTTTTCTTTGTCTCCAGTACTAGCTATTGTGTCTATTTGGACCTCCAAACCATTAACTTCATCACCCCAAAGAGCTTTCCAAAATTGAATTCATTATTGTCCTCCTGTTGAGTTGATTGATCATATGTTTGAGATGGAATATCTTGACATGAGTGATTGATTGTCACGTTAATCTCCCTCAACTCATATTTGCTAGCTCCAAACCTTCTGTGCAACCATTAAATTGTGGATTCATTTCGAACATTCTCCTCAATCCCATCATCGTTAGGATTAGTAGAATTGGCATTAATCAACTCTTGAACACTTTTTTTCCAGAATTCAAAATCCTACTTGGAGTAGGATTAGCTTCCTTTTTTTCCTTGCTTTGAACTTCTAATATTGCTTCCCTTTTAACACACTGATTCTCTAACTCCTTATTGGATTTCTTTCTGCTAATCTAGTAGCCTTAGGATTAGGGATTGAAACCTCACCTCTCCTTGACTGCTCCTTGTCCTGCAATTCCTTGATACCTCTCTCCAGTTGAATCTTCAGTTTGTCATTATTGCGACTATCTCCTTTGCCATCAGTAATCTTCAATGTAGGTTGATCAATTTCTTCCTTTTCCAACGCATCAAATTTTTTTTAAGTAGATATTGCCTCTACGTTGCTCTTTCCCTTCCCATTGGCAGCTTCATTCTCCTTCTCCTTTGTATTGTCAATAATGTAGCCTATATTGTCAATAATGTAGCCTATGTTATCACGTTGATAGTTGTTTCTCCTTGCTTGCATCCATTCCTGCCTAGCATGACTGACAATATGTTTACCCACCACCTTACCACTTCCGATTACCTTAGTTGGGTTAGCTGCAGTTCCAACAGTCTCCTTTTCTTTCCTTTTATCATTGCTTTGTTCCTCAAGCTGCCTTAACTCCGGATTAATCGCCCAACATTCAGCTTCTTTATGACCTTGTTTCTTGCATGTTTTACAGTATTTAGGCATGTAATTATACCTAATCTTGATCCAAATTCTTCTGGGTCAGTTTCATCCTCCTCCTCTTCTATCTTAATTCTTTGTGGGAAATTTGACAACAAGTTCACCTCCACCTTCACCTTGGCATAACTTGGTCGGGTACCATTATGAGTGTCCAAATCCACATGCAATGGCCTTCCTACTGCCCTCGTCAATGAGAATACAAACTCCTTACCAAAAAAAAAAGTTTGGAGGTAAATCTTGAAATGATGTCCAGGCTATTGCTACAGGTGTTTCTTCATTAGGTTTCCACCATGGATTCTATTTGGCACATCTCATCTGCCATATATCACCCTGTATCTTCAAGTAAAACGCAGGCCTTGATAAGAAGTGTATATAATCTTCCATTAATGAAAGCTTGATAAACACATAACTGTCCTCAATTAAACAAAATGAATATTATTCTTTTAATTCGCATTGTATAGTAATAGCTTTACGTAGTTCTTGAATATCAGGCTTATCATACGAAAATTTGCCTAGGACTATAAAGTGCAATCCCTGTTGAGCAATAGTCTATCAAACCTCCTATTTCTTCCATCTCATGACTACTTCTCCATGAAAACACTCTACTGGAGTTAGGGTTACGATGGGCTGCAACTGCATGAGAGCATTTAAAGTCATTGGTTGAAGTAATTATACGTAATTCTGGATTGGATTAGGGTTTGTAGTTGGTTTTTTAGGTTGTCGGGACGATAGAGACGACTGACCATACCCATTAGGTGGCTGGCCAGTTGCCGGAGACGCCATGAAAGGCTCGCAAACGCTTCGTGTGCAGTCATCGCAATCGCCTCATCGCCAGAGCTATCACGCATTGGTTTTTTTTTTTTAACAAATAGACCTCTAAGCTGATTGCTTAGAGGTTATATATATATATATATATATATATATATATATATAAAACAAAAATAGTTTACAAATTGTCCAAAAATATGAAACTAGCCCAACTACTATATGAAAACTATCTATTACAACTCGTAGGTAGTCCAACTTTCCATCCATGAAGGCATATGTGTTCACCTGCCAAGTGCAAAGCATAGTAGCACCTCTATTGCTCTCACCAGGCGCCAGATTTTGCGATCCAATGATCATGGCAAGCGTGAATCTCCATCTTCCTTCACATTGCATCTTCCGATCCACTCTCCTTTATTTGTGATTATCTCAACTTGGCACTTTGAGTATGATTATTCGATTATAAATCGAATAGATGATGACCTCAAGCAGCTTATCACAAATGTCCTCGATCCTTCTTCTATGTAACACTGGCCGATCTTGTGCTGTCCATACCACATTAGAACACCTCCAGAGTGAGCATGATACCACGCTAATACCACTGGATAATATTCTAATGCTATATGATTTATGCCTTTGTTATGATCGATCCTATGAAATAGCTTCAAAATCAGCAAGTATAAGAGGACATCTTGTCCTCGAGCAGATGGTCTCGAGATTAGTTAGTGTCAATAATAGCTGGACTCGAACATGTCGGGCATTGGTTTCATTCCAGTTGATCTCGAACCAAAACATTGTTCGACCATATTGAGCATTCCTTTCATTCCAAGGTGACCTCGAACTTTGTCCGACCTCAAAGCAAAACAGTTTCCAACGTCGAGCAACTAATTCTTTGCTCCAGATGATATCGTACCAAAAGAAACTACCTCGCTGCATTATACCTCCGTACACTATTATCCGACCTCCAGAATGAGCATGATAACACACTAATACCACTGGATAGTGTTCTAACAGTGCA
Organism: Nicotiana obtusifolia; assembly: GCA_002018475.1. Classification (NCBI taxonomy): domain Eukaryota; kingdom Viridiplantae; phylum Streptophyta; class Magnoliopsida; order Solanales; family Solanaceae; genus Nicotiana; species Nicotiana obtusifolia. The sequence continues at coordinate 1,173 of MCJB01051589.1, read as the reverse complement.
CCGATTCTAATGCAGTAAGGCCAATATTCAGCTAAGTCCCAGTACATACTTCATCTAATAGCACAAGTGACATGTCTGTTGAGTGAGACTGGATTTTCTGCAGATTTGGACAAAAAAATTATATAAAATTTTTGCATTTGGATTTAAAGGAACACTTCAAATGACATTTACTGTAGCTGGAGAATAATTGCCAATAATATCACTAACGACTCATTCAAGAGTTCAACTAATTGATAAATGCACTGAATTGGATTTGTCTTTGATCAAGAATGGTGACAGTAAATTGAAGCTTATGTTACATTTTGCATTAAAGATTCGACCTCAAAATTTCCTAAGATTAGTTTGAATATTGACCTCGGGAAAAAGAAGACCTTAGGAAAAGAAAGTCAAAGAGCATTTGAAAAGGGAGTCAAGCTTTCCTAATTCTTTTTTGGCAAAAGCATCGAGAACCATGGACAACAAATAATCTAATAGTGGACAAAGATCTAGCACCTCATACAATCATTAAAGTGCTATGAGCCAAATTTCGCTAAATCAATCCATCAAGGTAGCTGATAGCCCGGTACAACAGGCCTCCTGTGCGAGATGCTAAAGAACCCTTAGGAAGCAGAAACAACCTATTATAACATTAAGCATCTTATAACTATATAAACTGATTCAGTAAGTATACACAGTAGTAATACAGAATGCTTAGTCCATCTGCATTGTTACAGCTTGGATATAACAAGTCAGTCAGCTAAGCTTTATCTTCTTTATATCATTAACAGATAATCTGTTTTTTCGGTCAGCTCCATCCAGGGATGTTCACTATTTAGCCAAAGTTATTATCTAATGTTTTCACCTTCTGTCCCAGTTCATTCAACCTAGTTAGCTTTTGACAAACTAACATGCCCCTAAGTCATCAAACACCTTCCAATATTTTGAATTCAGATACTGACAGTTTTATCATTTATAAATTACTAAAGTGTTCTTTTTCTTTAAAAAAAGAAAAACAAAGTCCTTGAACCACCATACTGGAAATGATGACAAGTGTAATCAACTTGAACGTCAAAATATTGAGTTATGTAAGCAAAATTCAGAACAGAGGGAGTACAGCTATATCGGTTGTAACTTTGGACCCTCCTCTTTGGCTCTTCCTATTCATTTCTTGTAATATCCCTTTTCTCAATAGGT
>MCJB01051588.1:3315-27702 GCA_002018475.1 Nicotiana obtusifolia | reverse complement strand
GGGGGGGGGGGGGGAACAGGCCATTGTGACAGCCACTGGGCCCAAGCAGCCCACGGTTGATGCTGCCAAGGAAAGTGTGATTGCTGTTGGGCCGATCCAGGTTGCTGGGCCTGACCAGTTTTACCTCCTCTGCCATAAGGCTTATTTCCAGACTTCCTCGATTTGAAGTTCCTGGACGTGGACCGTGAAGAAGTGCCAGTAGTCCCGTCAGAGTTCTATTGGCTGCCGGTAGTGGCCACCAGCGCTGCTTGAGCCCGGTGTCCGGTCCCTCCTTCCTTAGCCAACCGAGTTTTGATAGTTCGTTCGGCAAGTTTGAGGCGAGAGCGGGAACTCTCAAATGAAGGAAGAGGTTCCTGATTTTGTATAAAATCCACCGTGCCGGCGTAAGCTTCGGGAAGACCACTGGTGAGCTTGAGAACGAGATAGCTGTTAGGAATCGGAGCATCAACATCAGCAAGTCTGTCAGCTAAGGACTTAATGTGATTGCAGTACGCGTCAATCGACGAGAAATTATTGAAATTAAGGTCCGACAACTCCTTTTCGATGGGTTGCACGTGATGCTTTGTTGTCCTGGAACATGGACTCGAGACGAGACCAAGCGCCCTGTGCCGTGTCATCCTTAAGAAGAATAGCAAGGAGGAGGTTGTTGGATATGGTTCCATAAATCCATTGAAGAACCGCAACATCAAGACGCTTCCACAAAGACAAGTCGGCCGCCTTCGATTTTTCATAGGCGGCTGCCTCCTCGGGATCCGTAGGAGGGATGATGTGTTCATACACATCATGAACCCGAACAAGAACTTTAAACAAAGCAGCCCAAGAATGGTACATCCCAGTTTCGGTGTCTAATTCGACAGGGACGAGGGATTTGACGATAGGCGGGATGAAATTTGGAAGGAGTAGACATTATAGCAGCGGAAGGGAAAGAAAAAAAAAAAGAAAAAAAATAACGGGCTGTGTGTTTGGTGGATTCTGGCCACTTCAACAGGATCAGGCAAAGAATGTGACTTCCAAAGGCAAAATCTTTATTTTGCTAATTACAGAAGCATTGTGAGGATAATGGAAGAAAAATTAAGATAAGAGTTTGAAGAATTAGAGAAATGGCAGTAGCGTAGAAGAGAGATGTTGGGGAAGGTGAAGCCAAGATCAAAATTTTAATCTGATACCATGAAAGAAGATAATTGCTTGCTTGTTTCATTGATTTTCCAAACATATATACAAGGGAAAGGTAATCTTTCAAGCCATGATTCTAGGCTAGATACTAGGAGCTAATTATAGGATAATTACAAAACATATATACAAGAGGAAGGTAATCTTCCAAGCCATGATTCTATGCTAGATACTAGGAGCTAATTATAGGATAATTACAACATATAACTACTTTACAAAATTGAATATATATCCATATATTCTAACAACGCGCATGCTAAATAACAGGCATGTGGGCATGCTTAGTCATTACCCTGGAGCTGCGTAGTCATTTTATCTGAACATTCTTGCTGTAATCTATGCTAGAAATCACGTTTAGGCTATATAGTGGTACTATTGGGACCCAAAGTGGTCGTTCTTGCTGTTGATTTAATTGTTAAATTGCAGTTATGTACTCACTCTTATTCATCATTTCTTATCACATCTCAGTCTTTATTATTGTGTATTGTCACATCTCGTATCATTAATTAGAGTTGCTTAATATGAGCATTGTGAGCCTGAGGAACTGGAGTGATTGATGATTGAGTGCGGCCGAGGGCCTGATTGTGAGTGATATTTATAGGATAGGGCTGCACGCCGCAACGTGTTTTATTTATTTACGCTTGGATCTGCTTATTATAGCCCTTGACCTTCCCTGGGCTGGATTAGCCATATATAGTATTGAGTGTTTGAGTACCCTGAGAGTGTGAGTACGCGAGGCTTCCATTGTTGTGTACCACATAGAACATGCGCAGTGGCATGTAAGTATAGAAATATCATATCCCTCATATCATTTAGAGTTGATCTGTTTTACTTGTATAGAGTTTTATCTGATGAACTTGAAAACATGTCTGCATTTCTGTACTGTTATTTCTATATTGAACTGTATCCTGCTGAGTTCGTCACAACTTGCAGTCCAAAGGTTAGATTTTTTACTTATTGAGTTGGTTGTACTCATGCTACACCCTGCACCTCGTGTGCATATCTAGGTGCTTTCGGTCACGGCGGTTGCTGAGTTGCAGAGTCCGAACCTTCGGAGATCATCGAGGTAGCTACTTGGCGTTCACAGACCTTGACTCTCCTCCCTTATCTTTCATTTTATGTTTCTGTTTTGTTTTTTAAATGGTGTACGGGATTATATCTTTATGTAGATGTTCATGTATTCGGTGACACCTCGGTTTTGGGAGAGATTATGAATTGAGATGACTTCCTATCTTATTTTTTAAAGATTTTCCTTAAATTAAATTATTTTCATATCTTTCAAAGCTTTAAAATGTTGAAAATATGTGAGTAGTTAGCTTGCCTAATATTATGATAGGGTCATTACGACGGGTTAGTTTTGGCTCGTGACATACAAATATTGCTCCAGATAGTGTAAAGGTTCTCTATGATTCAAATATATTGAGTGGTTTTAATCACATATAATGCAGTGGTTTTTGTATAAAGAAAAACCAGCCAAGATAACAATTTAAAGATCCCTTAGCACATGGTTTGTTCTTCTACCAACAATTCTCCATTCATTAATGGTTTTGAAATTATTGGCATTTTGTGAGAAGTCCCAAGTTTGAGCTGATAGCCTAAGTAATAGGTCCAAGTTGCTGTCAACCAAAGTGAAGAGAGGAATTATTTACCAATTTATATACATGACCAACAGGCATCAGCACATGACTTACCTTTGGTTGTTAGTAGCAAAACTTTAGCTCCAACTTAAAGCCTGTCTACAGCCTCTTGTATGTATATTCCTTTTCATCAATAAAGAAGAGCATTATTGGTTCAGCTATCAAAAGACTCTAAATTTCTAAATTACTTTCTTTTTTCCTACCTTCCAGAGAAATGACGATGATTAGTCCTAAGAAACTCATCAATATGGCCAGGAGATGGCAGAGATTCGCGGCCAAGCAGAGGAAGAGGATTTCATTCCAAGAAATTAGTTGAGAAAGGCCATTTTATAGTATATACAGCAGATCAAGCTCGCTTCGTCATTCCATTGGCTTACCTTGAAAATGAGGTCATTAGGCAACTCTTAAACATGTCTGAAGAAGAGTTCTGGCTATCAAGTGGCGGCCCTATTACATTACCATGTGATTTAGACTTCATGGACTACATCGTTTCACTAATCAAGAAAGGCATAGCTGCTGCAGATCTTCACAAAGCATTGCTCCTTTCAATTACTTCATGTTGTTGTACAACTTCTAATTTGCACCATTTACTTGTGTGATGGAAAGAAAGAAAAAAGAAGAGGCTTTAAAAGTAGATCAAATCTTTAGAGCACAATAGAAGCTAAATTCAGATATCGAAAGAGAATCCTTTCAACTATTTGCATTTAGAAGTCTGTTATGTTGGAAATAATTCCCCAGCGAAAATAATATTCACAATAATAACAACGGAACAATAATGTAGCACCGAGAGATGGTAATTAATAAGAATAAAAGAGTAACAACAACACCAAGATTTTTACGTGAAAAATCCTTTTGAATAAGGAAAAACCACGGTCCCGAGACGAGCAACTGATATCACTATCGCAAGGCATTTTTACACTTTGTAGGTTCGAGTAAATTACTCTAGAGTCCACTAAAACACTCAAAAGAAATAACTCTCTTTTGATATTCCCACCTCACTACAATACTGCCAACTTTCTATTTTTCTCACAGACTATTTACTTATATCCTGTCTGTGAAACTTCACTCTTTTTTTCTCCATTTATTGGTGTGTAGAAATGAGAGCTGAAGCTCTCCTTTTATAGCCGAAGCCTCACTCACTAAAACCTACTATATTTGACAATTTACACACACTTTTCCTTCAATGTAGACAATTCAACAAAATTGGCTACCAAACAAAAGAAATTCAACAAAGTTGACTACCAAACCAAAGAAATTCTTAGCGAAATATTTTCCTTAGGCACATGCCTATTACTATGGCTTTTGAATGAGATGGACCCTATCAATCTCCCCCTTCAGTCCATTCATCTAGAGGAGCTAGCACTGTCTTCTAGTTTGAGTGCATGCCACGAAACTCGGGAGTGCCTCACATATTCTCCCAGGTTAATAGAATTTTTTATCCGGTCTTCTGTGTTCGCGGACCATAAATAGAGTCAATTTCTTTGATTGAGGCTTTAAAATAAACTGGTGACTTAGGGACACCATAATAATTATTTCAAGTGGCGACTCTAATCAAACAAATAATCTCATTTCGAATAATATCATTTTAATTGAAAAAAATTCTTTGTCCCTGGGAAAAAAGAGGTGCGACACCTTTCAAAAAATCAGTTGCTGATCACTTACTGCTAGCTAATCGATAGCAGGAATTAGAAGAAGTTGAATTCAATTAAAAAAAAAAAGAAGAATAGCGCTGAACTAGTAGTTTTGACCTTTAGGGATCGTTTGGTAGGTTGTACTAAATAAAATAATTCCTGTATAAAAATTTAATCCGCCCAATATAATATTTGATTGCTTAATTCAATTTATGCCTACCTAATACATGGATTACTTATACCTCATACGAGGGCTTAGCTAATACCATAGAAACCAAGGGATTATTAATCTCTGCATTAATTATAACTGGATAAGACCCTAAAATTACTAAACCGTCCATCAAACCCTTTTCCTAAATTTTTTTATAAACCCTTTAGATTTTGTACAGTTTTAAACCAAACACAAGTTAATTTTTAATATAATGAACCAAACACTTGATAAAATATAATCTCAATACTACAATTCCTGTATTACTAATACCTATATTATTAATCCCTACATTACTAATCTTTACATCACTTGTGTTCGCACCAAACGACCACTTAATTTTGTTAGATGGGAAATACAACATAAAGTCTTATATTTCAAGAATCATGGTTTTTGACTTTTATTTCGGGATAGATAAAAGAGTCTTACTCATATAACGTGTTTCACTGGACACGAATTTTTAAAATTTATAATTTAAAATAAATTTTAAATATTTATATAGCTATAAAGAAAAATATATCATATACATTAGGGCGGGACAAAAGAGAATATTTTATATTTTATTTTATATAAAGACTACTTTATTTGGTCAAACTAAGCAGCCTTTCAAATATTTAGTTGGTCAACGCAATGTATTCTGACTCTTTAATAAGTATGGGGAATTCAACAGTTCTGTCTCTTAGCTGAAAAGAAGAAGAAAAAAACAGAAAGAAGAAAGGAATAATGGATGAAGGCACTGTAGCAAATCAATCGGAAACCTTGTTGGTGCATCCGGCAGTAAAACCTATATCATTTCTGCTTGGGATTTGGAGAGGTGAAGGGGAGGGATTTTTCCCAACTATTTCCTCCTTCAATTACTCCGAAGAGCTGCAATTTTCACACTCTCCAAACAAGGTTAGCGTTTTGAGTTGTCCACATCGGTGGGATTTGAGGTCTTTGGTGTCTTTGGCAATACTCATCTCATAAGCTAGCTTTTAGGATTGATATATTCATTTATCATGGTATGAGAGCTAGTCTCATCCCAGTTATTGTTACCTATGTTGGGCTACATTTGTGTTATACATGCTACAGAGTGCAGGCCTGGGCGTGAAGGAGTGTGGATTCGAGGTCTTTGGTCTCCTTATATGGTCTTGGGCAATCCTCGTCTCATAAGCTAGCTTTTGGGATTGAGTTAAGCCCAAGGTCCATTTATCCAATTGAATTCCATTCCTCCAAAAATTAGACTCCTTTTTCCGTTTTAGTCTTATGTGTAAAAGATAATGACACTTTTGTATATTTAGAAATAGTTAAAACTTTAAATTTTTCGTTTTACCTTGACGAATTAGATACTAATAGCCAGTCAAATTCTTTTTTGGCTTGTTTCGATCTCATGTTTCAAAAAAATTCTTTTTTTGCTTAAACTTTGTGCCCGATCAAATGGCGCTACATAAAATGGGAGGAGGAGTAATTTGCAAGTAGGAAAAAAAGTTTTGGTTGTATATATAGACATTGTTTAATCCTCCTTAAAATAAGGGAATCTTCTAATGCAGTGACAAATGGGACTCAAAAATTGTTTTAGCTGACATGTTCAAATAAGTGTTGTATTCTTGCATGTTTATAAATTCAACAGCAACAAAAATAACATACCCAGTGTAATCCACAAGTGGACTTGGGAGGATAGAGAGTACGTAGCCGTACCTTTACGTTGTGCAAGTAGAGGCTGTTTTAGATAGACCCTTGGCTCAAAGCAAGCATGCATAAAATTTGCTTAAATTCCTTTAATAGAACTCCTGACTTTACATGTGATATCTTTTGCCTAAAATTTGCTTCTTTTTATTATCAGCCTGTGATAGCTTATTCTCAAAAGACATGGAACTTGAAATCCGGACAACCTATGCATTCTGAGAGTGGATATTGGAGACCTAAACTCGACGGAACTATTGAAGTCGTCATTGCGCAGAGCACTGGTCTTGTTGAAGTCCAGGTGCTTTAATTTCCTTATGAATTACATGCAATTTATTGCATCTGTAGACATTTTACATATAAACTTGACAACAATAACCCAAATTTGAGAGACTATTTCTGCGGAGTTTAAGTTATGTGCACGGACATGTTCACAGTATCAAGTCACTTATAAGGTAATCATAGCTAAATATATATTACAAAATTAATTGGTAACCTGATAAAAATAGTTATCAACCTACCGTATACATGGTAACTGGTATTGAAGGTAAAGTTTCACCGATAGTGTAAAACAATGTAAACTGTCGTGTGTATATCACTTAAATTCATTTCTGCGAGTCGTGGATCATGCCTCAGAATTTCGTGTTATCAGATTTTTTAGATGTGCTAAGGACATTTTTTTCCATGATTTGGCAAGCAGTACTAATAGTGAGCTGGTAATTTGAAGTGACTTTTGATGTTAAAAAATAAGACTTATTGACAATCCAGGAGGTCAATTGTACATGTCGCGTGTTTGGGTTGTTTATCCATTTGGTCAACCATAAAATTATAATATTTCTACTTTGATTCTACAGAAAGGAACATATGACATGGAAGAGGGAGTTGTGAAGCTTAACAGCGAACTGGTTGGCAATGCTTCCAAGGTAACCTCCTCTTGCAGCACTGCTCATCTAACTAGAAATTTTATAAGAGAATCCTTATATAAACAAATGTTTGATTAAAATAGTCTAATGAGAAAGCATTTTGTAGTTGCAATAAGTTTTCTATTTTCAATCAAGATTGACTTGGCCTTTGTATCAAAGTTTGGAAAAGAAACCCTCGATTGTTGGTGGAGGTAGCTGAAGTTTTGACTTTCCTGATGGACAGGTCAAGGAGATTACTCGAGTTTTTAAAGTGGAAAACTGTAAACTATCGTATGTCGTGGAAATGGCTACAAGTCTAATTGGTCTTCAGCCCCATCTCAGAGCCTCTCTTAAGAAGCTCTAGGCAGCCAGCTCATGACAAGAAATATCAGTATCTATACTATAACCCTGATGCTTTTGTTCACTGGTCTTTGTGTTTATTGACATTTTATCGTTTGATAATAGTATTGACATTTTATCTTGTCCTGCCACAAGTATGGTATTGAATGTTAATTTCAAGATAAAGCTCTATTCCATCTGTAATAATACAAGCTTTCTGTTGCCTATTTTTCAACTGCTATACAATCTATTTTGTGCTATCATTTACAAAACCTGATGTCATGACTCAATAAACAAGAATCTGTTGATTTCCACTTTCTTGGTGCAAATAAGAAGTTGAACAGCAACATGAAGTAATTGAGAGGAGCAATGCTTTGTGAAGATCTCCAGCAGATACACCTTTCTTGATTAGTGAAATGATGTAGTTCATGAAGTCTGAATCACACGGTAATGTAATAGGGCCACCACTCGGTAGCCCAAACTCTTCTTCTGACATGCTTAAAAGTTGCCCAATGACCTCATTCTCAAGGTAAGCCAAGGGAATGACGAACCGTGCTTGGTCAGCTGTATATACTACAAAATGACCCTTTTCAACTATAGAGGATGAGGATGTACTACAACTGTCTGTATCACGGGCATTTCTTGGAAATGAAATCCTCTTCCTCTGCTTTGCCGCGAACTTCTGCCATCTCTTGGCCATATTGATGAGTTTCTTAGTACTGAGCATCTTCATTTCTCTGGAAAACTAGAAACAAGAAAGTAAATTAGAACCTTAGGGATCTTTGATGAATGAGCTGATAATGCTTGTTTTATGATGAAAAGGCTCATGAAAGGAGGATTATTTATACAAGAGGCTGTAGACGGGCTTTGAGTTGGAGCTGAAGTTATGTTACTAACAACAAAAGGCAAAGCCATGTGCCGATGCCTTTTGGCCAGGTTGATATGGGACCTTAAATTTGTGGATGAAGTTAGCTTGAAAGTATAAAAGATGATAAGTTTCCTCCTTTCTTCACTTTGGTTGACAACCGATTAGGCCTATTAGTTATGTTATCAGCTCATGCTTGAGACTTCTCACCAATGACAATAATTTGATACAATTAGATGTTGAATTGCTGGTGGAAGGCAAAACCATGTGCTACTCCCTTCTTGATCATGTAGATGGGGACATTTATATTGTCGTCTTGGCTGGTTGTGCTGGAAAAAGCACTGCATTAAAGTTGTTAGATAGGGACACAAGTATATAAGTGTAAATGTTTGTAAATTGAAAATTTGGTGAGTTAACACTGCTCACAAATTTTTCTCACAGACACATTTAACAGTAAGAAAACCCAATCTTTAGTTGATAGTGTCGAAACAAATGAGGGGATAGCAACGAAAGAAAAATCAACTTTATCAATTAATTCAATAAGTCTTTTTCTTGTTCTTTTTCTTTTCTTTGGCGGAGGGAGAGGTGTGCAAATGAAGAAGATCAAAAGATGATATCTTACAAAATAGTGTGGTTTATTTAGAAGAAAGTGAAGGATGTAATAATTGAAGGGATATTGTTCCCTTGAGAAAAAATAAATGTGATAAAGCCACTGCAACATAGAAGTTTGTTCTCTATATTACTTGAAAAGATGGCTTTATTCAGCTCTTGACACAACTTTCCGTTTGATTATGCAACAATCTGATATTAAGGGTGTGCGACCTACGGAGATCTATAACCCTATTGGTTAGAATATGAAAGTTCTATAATGTTATAGTCCTTGTCATGTAATATTCCAAAATCAAAAGATTGGATCCCTGCTTTATTGTTCACTGCGTGTTTTGTGAAAATTTTCTAGACTGTTCCCAAAATTGACCACATAAAATTTTGTAATCCACATCATGTTGTCTGTTCATTCATTGTCACTTAATGTTGTCATAATTAGTGGAGTTCAATTCAAATTATAGGACTACTAGAAAGCAAATAAAAGAATCAGATTCTCCTAAATAATCAGAGAATTAAACCATTTGGGAACAAGAATTTCTGATGAAGAATTGCGATTTTATTATGCTGTACACTTGAGGAGTATTTTGTATCTACTAGACTACTATAAAACTTATCATAGGTCAATAAACTAGCACTTGGGGGTTTCTTTGTTCTAGAACGGATGAGCATCGGCTCGAAGCAACTGATACAAGTAAAGCATTTTGAAGCTCTGCAGGTACGCCTCTTCTGATGAGTGATATGATGTAGCTCATGAAGAGGGCATCACATGGTAATGTAATAGGTCCATCACTTGGAAGCCCAAACTCTTCTTGAGACATGTGCAACAGTTGTCTAATTACCTCATGTTGTAGATAATCCAAAGGAACCACAAATCGCTTCTGATCAGTTGTATAGACCACAAAATACCCTTTACCAACTAGGGAAATTGGTGTGCTACAACTTTCTGCGTCATGGTAATTGGATCTTGGAAAAGAAATTCTTTTCCTCTGTTTGGCTGCAAAATTTTGCCATTTCCTTGCCAGCTTGATCAGTTTCTTAACACTGATCATATTGATTTCTTTGAATATAGGAATAAAAGAACTTGAGAATATTTTTGAAGGTTTGATTGTGCTATCTGCTTGATGATCAAAATGTGGCTCATGGGAGCAGTTTATTTATAGTTGAGGCTAGAGAATAAATTTCAATTATAAGCTGTGGTTATCAACCTTAGTTAGGTGTGCTAGGCAGAATCATGTGCTGCTGTTGAATATGGGACCTACTGCATTGTGGATATCGCTGGTTGTCTAATTTTTCAGTTCTACCACTTTGCTCTGTAGTATAAGAACAAACATAGCCAAGCTTGAGTAGGACTAATAAAATGTAAAGACATCATGAAAGGGACCTAAGAATTGTGGTATTTGTGTTGATATGCCTATCTGGTTATCCTTATTTTGCTGAGTCTATGTCACCTATCTTTAAGCCAACTGGTCCAAAATTATGTCATGAGCTATATCCATTCTAGTGGCTTTTAATTTTAAGGGTGTACTTCATTCCATGTCATGAGAAACGAAGGAGCCTGCTATTATTCTCTACAAGTTTTAGGTCTGAATACTTAGATGGTAATAGAGTATGCAAAACCATGTGAAACTTCATGTGGATTGTCTCTCAATAGCCACCACTAAAATTTTCTTTACTAGTAAACTTTTGGTGTGAGACTTACTATCAATTTATATAAGAACATAGACAAAGCTCGTTAGAAGCTGAGGAACAATTCGGTTTTGATCGTTATGGTCGTCTCACAAAACACAAATCCCCTGCAAAGAGGATTCTGCTGATCTCACTTCTTGGTTGAGAAGGAATGGAGAGGGAATCAAATCCCAATTTTCCCTTAAACAAAATGTACACTAGTAAAGCAGGAATTATAGCTTGTAAGTTGAGGAGCTAGAGATATTTGTTAGCACTCCAAGCTTAGTAAAGGGAAGGCTTGTTAGTACCGAAGATGAATGAAGAAACTTTAACCAAGAGAAGGAATTTTAATCCGGGGTTTTTGGTCGAAGACATACCAGGACATTCTTTTACTATCAAACGTTTTCATTTTGACTTGAAAAATAAGAGTTTTTGCAATTAATTGTTTCATCCGCTTCTCTTGGTGTGAAATTTGGCAGTAGCATTTTACTGCTGCTATGACCAGAAAATATCATAGGAGGAAGAAACGCTTAAATCTTCACTTTGGTCGACAACAGAATGGACCTATCAAGTCACACTTTAGGACTTCTCGCCAATTTGAAGAGTTTGAGACCTTTGAATGAAGACTAATTCTCTCGGTAATAGATTAAGTTCGCTTAACAACTCTGCCGGTGTGAGCTCCCTTGAGGTCCCAAGCCCGAATAAAGGAGGAAGGTTGCGTTAGGTTAGCAGCCAACGTAATACTTGCCAATTCATGATGAATCCTTATAATTTACTTGCACTTTTATTCTTTTTTGGTAATGATAACGATAAGCATTGAGCTTAATGAAAAGAATGAGGATTCATATTGCCGACCCCAGCTTGTTTGAGACTGAGGCATAGTTGTTGTTGTTGTAGATTAAGTTTTGTTTGAACCATGTGCTGCCTGCCTGCCTTGTCCTGTAGGTAGGGGACCTTCACATTGAATATTAGACTTCTTCCTACCTTCTCTAATCTTTTGTTAACTTATTAGTTATGATATCAAGTCTTCCTATGTGCAAATGGAAAGGATCAACTGCCCTTTCCATTGTCCAAAATTTGCTAATTTTCTTGGGCTTTAATACCTACTGGCTACTGCTATTGTTCATTTAATTGTTTATAAATTGAAAATGGCAAGTTAAAACTTGTTTACAGTTTACTTAGAAGACAAGATTAACAACAAGGAAACTAAATCATCTTGGTTGAAATTAGTCTTCTGCGGAAGCCCTGGTGCATACTTCTACAATTAAGTCAATAATCTTTTTTTACTTCTTCTTGCTGGAAAGAATGATTTAATGAAGCTTTTGACATTACGTTCTTTGAATTGAGCTTATCAACTTACCCAGTGATTGTGAAAGCCAACAAGCTATATATTCTAGGAGCAAGACTACTAGAGAGCAACGAATATGCAATCAGATTTTCCCAATTTATAAAGAATAAAACAGTTTGGATAAGAATATGGAGTTTTCATGAACAACTAGATAACATGATGTAAACTTGTTGAGTATCATGTATCCATTACAAAACTTGTTGAAGTTAGCTCAACAAACTAGGAAGTTCCATTGACTTGGTTCTTGAAGGTATGAAGCTGATGAGCATCGAGCGGAAGCGACTGATACAAGCAAAGCATTCTGAAGATCTACAGTTACACCTCTTCTGATGAGTGATATGATGTAATTCATGAATAAGGCATCACATGGTAGAGTGATAGGGCCATCACTTGGAAGTCCAAACTCTTCTTCAGACATGTGCAACAGTTGTCTGATTACCTCATGTTGAAGATAAGCCAAAGGAACCACAAATCGCTTCTGATCAGTTGTACAGACCACAAAATGCCCTTTAGCAACTACAAAAGATGATGTGCTACAACTTTCTGCATCATTGTAGCTTGATCTTGGAAAAGAAATTCTCTTCCTTTGATTGGCTGCAAACTTCTGCCATCTCCTTGCCATTTTTATCAGTTTCTTAACACTGACCATATTGATTTCTTTGGAAGATAGGAAAGAAAAAAAGGTTGGTTACTTTTCAAAAGGTTTGAGTAATTGCTATCTGCTTGATGATCAAATTGGCTCATGGAAGCAGTTCATTTATAGTTGAGGCTAGAGAATGAATTTGAATTGTAGCTAAAGTTGTCAACCTGAGTTAGGTAGGCAAGGCAGAATCATGTGATGCTGTTGAATATGGGACCTAATGAATTGTGTATATGGCTGGTTGTCTAGTTTTCCAATTGAAGAAAAGAAATTAATGTATTTCTTCCATTTTTATGTGCAGAATAACAACAAATGGGCTAAGCTAAAGTAGAATTTAAAAAAATCGCAGACATATTGAAAAGGACTAGAAAAGAATGATTCATATAATTTTTCTTTCTTATTGAATTGATGAAAATAGCAGACAAGTTCATTTAATGGGATTATGAGAATTTTGTTGTTATTCCCCACAAATATGGCATTTTTTTTCTAAGTGCTTGTCAAAGAGTTAGAAGGCAATGGCATGTGATATTTCATGACATGTTATCTTTCTTTCTCTTGTGGTATTTCTGTTGCTTATTCCTATCTGGCATTCTCTGTCACCTGACCTCTAAATCAGGTGGTCTTGGACTAATTCACAATTTTTATCCATTCCTGTGGATGTTATTTTTAGGGTGTCTTTTTCTGCTCCAAATCATAAGAAACAGTAGGGCCTAGTGTTGTTCTTCAACAAATTTGTGGTCTGAATACTTTGACAATAACAGAGTAGGCAAAACCATGTGAAACTTCATGTGCCATTGTCTCTCACCAGTAGCCACCAATTTCTCTTAACCAGTAAACTTTTGGATATGAAACTTGTCATAAACTTATATATAATCAGACTCAAACATTTCAGCAAAACACAAGTATCTTGACACTCAAAAAACTTTCATTTTTGTTCTTTATTTTCCTTCATCATTTATAGTTGCATCATATTCCTTGAGACAATGGGTATCAAAGTGATTCCATTTAATCAGGCTAGTCGTATCCTAAGGAGGCCTTCAACAACTGGAGGTGTTCCCAAAGGACATTGCGCAGTATATGTAGGAGAGAGCCAGAAGAAGAGATTCGTCATGCCAATATCATACCTGAGCCAGCCTTTATTTCAAGACTTGTTAGCTCAAGCTGAGGAAGAGTTTGGATTTGATCATCCAATGGGCAGTCTCACAATACCTTGCAAAGAGGAAGTGTTCATTGATCTCACCTCCCGCTTGAGGAAATTATGAGTAGGACCATGGTGCAGATTCTTCTGCCCATGAAATTTTGTAAAGCAATAGTTTTAGAAATGAGAAAGATGAGATATAGTAGAGATCTCACTTCCATTTAAGTGGGACTTGACAATGAGGGAAACAAATTCCTTGTTTTTTCTTAACCATTTTGTATGGTAGTAGTAGTAGTAGTAGAAAACAAGGATTTTCTGCTTGTAAAGTTAGTTAAAAGGACTAACCTCCTGTCAAATGGATATAGCAATTTTTATATAAGCAAAATTTTTCAAGTCGTTTGATTATAAGACTCAATACTTTTATATGTTCATGTTTCCTAGTTCAGTAGACGGATGTGCCTGACATTTTACACAATTATGCTGCTGACTGTATTGACACCAGCAATTAAGTACTACTATCACTATTTACAGCTCTCCGACCTACTTTGTGTGATTGTATGATAAAATTCATAAATTTACATTCTCCAGATCTCCAGATATATAATAAATCTGAACATGCTTCTGAGCAGATGAACTCCACTTTTTGTCTAGTGGTAGCGAAAACGACGTATTAAATCACATGATTGTGAGTGCAGTGTGAGAAAAGGGCATGTTCAGCTTAGTTTCTTGACTTGAATATCTGGAAGCTAGTGGAAGTGCAGAATTTGATGCTTTAAGCTAACTGAAAATACACATGTAAATATCTTGGTATTTGTGACTATGTCACCATCTCTTAAGAGTTGGGCTCTGTTGTTATGGCCTGAGGAGAACTTGTAGGATCCATTTGTATATTTGGATATGAATCATGAATGACCTGTTACTAGAAATAAGAATTGAAGTGGTGGACCGGTTAGTGTCCTATAAGAGGAACCACTGAGCTTTATTATTACACTCTAAAATGGTTGCTGTAATTTGCAGCTTCCTTTTCAGTTTTCAATATATATTGATCCAGCATGAAATTTAACCAGAAAGAAAGTCTGAAAGAGGAACACTCCAGGGTCGTTTGGTTACCGGGATAAGAATAATAATCCCGGTATAAAATTTGGGATTATAATTATCCCATGTTTGCTTGTGGGTATTAACTAATACTGGTATAAATTTTATACCAAAATGGTGGTATTAGTTATCCCATATAGGAGGTGGGGTAGATAATCCCTAGCATTGGTGTGATCATATGTCTGTAAATGTAAGTTTCAATGGACAAAGTTGATTGCCTGCAATAAAATAATAGTGCTACTCCAAGATGTTAATGTTAAAGCTTCTCAATTGTCAAATTGCAAAGTGAGTTATAGATCTGGTTAATTTCAAGATAAAGCTCTATTCCAGTCTGCAATGATACAAGCTTTCAGTTGCCTATTTTCAACAGCTATGAAGCCTATTGAGCTATTATTTACAAAACATGATGTCATGACTCAATAAACAAGAATTTGTTGATTTCCACTTCCTTGGTGAAAGGAAAAAGTTGAACAGCAACATGAAGGAATTGAGAGGAGCAATGCTTTATGAAGATCTCCAGCAGTTACACCTTTCTTGATCAGTGACATGATGTAGTCCATGAATGCCGAATCACAGGGTAATGTAATAGGACCACCACTTGGTAGTCCAAACTCTTCTTCAGACATGTTTAAAAGGTGCATAATGACCTCATTTTCAAGATAAGCCAAAGGAATAACAAAGCGCCTTTGATCAATTGTATAGACTACAAAATGGCCTTTTCCGGCAATAGAGGATGAAGATGTACTAAAACTGTCTGCATCACTACCATTTCTTGGAAGTGAAATCTTCTTCCTCTGCTTGGCCGCGAACTT
The DNA here is from genome assembly GCA_002018475.1 of Nicotiana obtusifolia. Taxonomy (NCBI): domain Eukaryota; kingdom Viridiplantae; phylum Streptophyta; class Magnoliopsida; order Solanales; family Solanaceae; genus Nicotiana; species Nicotiana obtusifolia. The sequence goes on along the minus strand of MCJB01051588.1, from coordinate 11,984 downwards.
CTGCCATCTCCTTGCCATTTTGATGAGCTTCTTAGTGCTGAGCATTGTCTTTCTTTCCATTTTTCTTTTCCTTGAAAGTGGTGAAGCAAGAAAGTAAACTAGAAATTTAGAACCTTTTTATGGCTGAATGGATAATGCTTTTTACTTGATGATGAAAAATGTCCATAGAAAAGGGGTTATTTATACAAGAGGTTGTAGACAGGCTTTGTAGTTGGAGCTGAAGTTTTGTCACTAACAACCAAAGGCAAAGCCATGTGCTGATGCCTGTTGGCTATGTTGATATGGGGCCTTAAATTTGTGGATGAAGCTAAATTTCTTCTTTTCTTTACTTTGATCGACAACTGGGGCCTATTCAGCTCATACTTGGTTACTTCTTACCAATGCCAATAATCTGAAACCATTAGATGAGCAATTGCAGGTTAGAAGCAAATATGGCCTAAAATTCTAAGTGCTTGTCAAGGAGTTAGAAGGCAATAACATGTGATACTAAGTCATCAACTTCATCCATTCTTGTAGCTTTTATTTTAAGGGTGTCTTTCTGTTCCTAATCTGAGAAGCAGTAGGGCCTAGTGTTGTTCTTCAACTAATTTATAGTCCAAGTTCTTGATAATAACAGAGTAGGCAAAGCCATGTGAAACTTCATGTGCTGTTGTCTATCACCAGTCCGTTATGAGAATTTGAGCAAAACACAAGTATCCAGATTCACAAAAATTTCCATTTTTTGTGCAATTCTCAAATTCCTGTTCTTTCTGTTCCTTCACCATTTAGAGTTACCAAATACTCCTTGATACAATTGGTATCAAAGTGATTCCATTTATTCAGGCTAATCGATTCTTAAGAAGGACTTCAATGTCTGAAGGTGTTCCAAAAGGACATTGGTGCAGTATATGTAGGAGAGAGACAGAAGAAACATTCGCCATGCCAATATCACATGTTATGAATCAAGCACAGCCCAATATCACACAAGGAGCTATTGGGCCGAAAAGGAGCTATTCGGCCGAAATCAGGCAATAGGGCCACGCTAATTTGGGATCCAGGCTGAATAGTGGGTGTAAGAGCGGTTCTATTAAAAGGGTTAGTGGTTTGTGATTTGGGGATTATGCCTATTGTTGAAGAAGAAAATATTTGTTACTCTCATCTCCTTGCTCTGAGTCTAAGCTTCTCATCTCCTTCTTCTATCTGTGTATCTTCTCCTATATCCACAACTATCTTATATTCAGTATTTCTATTGTTAGCCTGCACTTTGAGAATTGATTCGGCTACTAGTAATTGTAATAGACCTTTACTTCTTATCAATATACTTTGAGATTGTACTATTCATTACATTGGTGCTTTCATCCATCGGACTCCAACGGCAATTTAGTGGCTACGGCTGCCTAGCGAGCTGGATTTTTTGAGCACATACCTTGGCTTCTCCAATAAGGATTGGTTGCCTCGTCCTTCATTCTATCTAGAAGGCGATGCCCTCGCGCGGTAGATGGCACCCATGCTCAAATTTTGGCATTGGTGCCTCCGGTCGAGATCCATAGACACACATTAATATAATATTACTTATTTCTATTTTATTTCCTTCTTATCATTTTTTCCTTTTTTATCTCCTTCTCCAAGTCTTGATGGTAAACAACAACTTGAGTAGTTAGAGATTAAACTACTTAGTACTTCCATTGAGATTTGTCTTATCTTGAACCACTATAAATTGATTTTATTATAAATAATTTATATGATAAGATTTAAGTCCATAATGAGACTTGTTTAAATATTTTTATCCCAAATTATTGCTTAAACATATTTGAATTTCAATCAAATTATTAAAATTCTTTTTCAAAATTTTTAGGATAAAATATACTTTTCTTTTTTTTGGATAAGCAAGTCAAGAAGAAAGAAATTGTCATATGCTGTAAGAGCTTTTTGATATTTTCATTCTTTTTTTTAGCTATAAAAATTGCAAAGTTTCGATTTTTATAGTATTAAATTTCTCTGTAGCTGTCAAATCCCCGAAACTCATGAACCCAACGCTCGTCTAGTTAATGGAGAAAAGTTTGCGACTGTCGTAGACGAGGTATTTGATGGAAATTCCGAAAGTAATGAAACTGCCACACATTCTCAACTTTCAAAGGATGAAGCTCAATTAGTTGCTCATATTGGAGGAGATTCTTTTGTACCTAAAGAGATTGAACAATTTGTGAAGATAAACTCTAATTCAGACGATGGAGAATCAGAGGAGAACCAGCGAGATTGCACTAAGGTGGTGGAAAATTCAAGCAACAGTGGATGTCAGGTGTTTGCTAAAAATCATCAACAAAATACCGACCAACAATTCATCCAATTTGCACCTATGATTATGGATCCTTTTGCCAACTTGGTCCCAGGTGATAAGTTTCCGTTTTGTTAAATACCGGTTGTGCTTGTTAGTGTCAATTTGAACAATGTCCATATGCGTGATACTTATCATTGTTGTCATATGAGGGCTTGTGCATATCCGTATTGTGCTTATGAATTAACAATAGGATTTATCCTGTTTTGTAGTTGTGTGGACGATTGGTTCGACACAGGCCAAGATTTTACGGCTGATTCATCTGTGCTTTTATATGTTGAATCTGAAGATTTATATCGAAATGAGGAGTTTTCGAAGACAAACTTCATCACCTCTAACATGAACAATTTGGAAATAGACAAGCTGAAGGAAGTTTTCTATGCTTCGCATTGTGAATCAATTTTAAAGGATGTTTTTAAAAGTATATTGTGGTTCAACCATGATTTTAGAGTCCATTTAGACTATTGGTGTGATACTGGGCAGGAGCACACTCTTCCGTTGTCAAAATCGGGAGTGCATGCTATAGAAGAGAAAATACATGCAGTGCTCCAGGCAATTGCTGAAAGTTACTCTAAGCAATCACCAAATATTCGGGTCCATAAAAATGTTAGACTCTTGTTTGCGATGTTTGGTCTAGTTGCATGAAGAAAGGTCTACGTTGCTGTATATTATTTTTGATCCTGGTGGGGTTAATACTTCTATTTGTGCGGCGAGCGAGCAACTGCTCATTCGACTAGTGAACGACTTCACTACAGAACATTATGAAGCCACACAACATTACATAAGGATGCAGCCCGCAGCAACTGCACTTTCTGCCATGTTGCAGTAGTGGAAAATATTAGAACTGAGAAGTGCATATAAAGTGACGCTTCAAGTGGTGGAAAATCTTGGTTACACATTTTCTGGTGTCACTAACAAGGTCGAGTTGGCTGCACATCATAGATTACTTCAGGGTTTAGGTGATGCATTGGTTTATGTTATCCTCTCGATAGGTGTGGGGTTGCCGAGCAGGTTGCAACTGAACGTAATGCTGAAGTGCTCTACTGTAAATCGAAAATATTATGATTGTAATTGGTTCATAATAGGTGTAATAGAGAGAATTGGTGGAGAGGGAGCTTCTAAAACTGTTTATCAGTACTTCAAGGTGGATAATTCTAGCGTGAGTCTGAACATATTAAGGGGTGTTGTCTGTATTATATTTCAAGTGCTTTTGAAACTCTTTTTGATCCCTGCAGCATTTTTGATGGATTCATCGGCTTCCAATTATCCGGGTCTATTTCCTACACTGTGGACTGCCATGTGACTATTACTTTTGAGCATATTCAGGAGCATCCACATGTTGCTTCCTTGTATCCAAGAGTTCGATGGAGCTTATGGCTGGATGTTTGTAAATGATTGTGCAGATCAATAATTAAGTGACTATAGCGAGACATTTGGTGAGGAATGCGCTACTTATACTGTTCTTGCCTCATACCTTGAGGACAAGATCCATATGAGCAAGAGACAACACGAGGTCCTTGAATTCGTACGCACCATACAAGCTGCATGTGTTATTCTCGGCATGGACTTCTTTAGTACTGTCACTGCAATTCGCTCAAGCTTGAATGACCCTGCTGGTGTTCTATCACAGAGTCTATTCACTAGCACATTGTCAAGTTTGAAATTTACATTTATTCTGATTAAGAGCTTTCATAAGGAATTTTCACATGAGGAGATCTAATGGTGAGCTGTGGTTAATCAGCCAATTTCGTACAAGCTATGGGGTGACATGGAACAAACTGAGTATGACTTTAAATCAACACATTTTAAGGTCAACTGGGAACATCTGCTCTATATTTCTTTTGCAGTATTGATTTACCTTGTGGAAAGTTCACCTAGAATTGGCAGAAACATAAGGATACTGTGGAAATGTCTAAGCATGACAATGTACCATGGAGGGGAAAGTCGAATTTGTTGGAGGGCAAGTATGATAATTCCATTATATGTAAATATTTGAAGGGGGTTATTATAATGAAGGATATGCACTGCAACTTAACTTCACTCAATCTTTTGTTCACACTATGTTACACTGGAGTGTGATTGAGTATGGTGCAAATTATGAAGCTGTTGTGGAGCTCAATCATGTAAACGATATTATTATAGCAATCTCTATTATGATGTTTATTCCAGTGTCGCTGTGGCCTATGGAATTTTCACAGGAACTACAATATTTTTATTATCACAGCCATTTCCAACACGAAGTACACTTTGCCAACACAATGAACAACTTCTGTTTAACTGATTTCATGCTTTTGTGGAGGTTCTCTACTGGAATGTTTGCAGGGGATCTCTCATAGCTTACTGTTAACTGCTCCAAAAAGATGGCATGCAAGGTTTATCGGGGCACTAGTTCAGATATTTTCCTCAAGTCATACAGCATGCCTTTGATATTAAGCTAATTGGTTGGGCGCTCGTGAGTATCATTGTTCTTGACTTGAACCTTGAGGACAAGGTTCTTATTCAGGATGGGAGTATTGTTATGAGTCAAGCACAGCCCAATGTCACACAAGGAGCTATTGGGCCGAGATCAGGCAATAGGGCCACGTTAATTTGGGATCCAGGCTGAATATTGGGTGTAAGGCGGTTTATTAAAAGGGTTAGTGGTCTGTGATTTGGGGATTATGCCTATTGTTGAAGAAGAAAATGTCTGTTCCTCTCATCTCGAGTCTAAGCTTCTCATCTCCTTCTTCTATCTGTGTATCTTCTCCTATATCCACAACTATCTCATATCAGTATTTCTATTGTTAGCCTGCACTTTGAGAATTGGTTCGGCTACTAGTAATTGTAATAGACCTTTACTTCGTATCAATATACTTTGAGATTGTACTATTCATTACATCATACCTGAGCCAGCCTTTATTCCAAGACTTGTTAGCTCAAGCTGAAGAAGAGTTTGGATTTGATCATCCAGTGGGCGGTCTCACAATACCTATCAAAGAGGATTTGTTCTTTGATCTCACTTCCCGCTTGAGGAGATCATGAGTAGGACCGTGGTGCAAATTCTTTTGCCTATAAAATTTTGTAAAGTAGAACTAGAGATGAGAAAGAGGAGATTGTAGAGTTCATTGTATAGTTCAGAACCACAAGAACCTATGGAGGGAACATTTCCCATGTAAAATTTATGACTAGCAGAAGTTCTAGTTCTTATTAATCACTTTAGTCTCATTTGCCTAGACAACTCTCATTCTTTCACAGTCTCAGTTTTTCAGTTTTTAGATATTTACTCTGCTTTATAGCCTGCTCTTTTTCATTCTTATGTCTTTCTATCAAACAAGTAAATGGACTTTAGGTGCAGAAAGAAATGCGTAAACAAGCAGGGGACGCGCAGGATATATGAATCTTTGTCCTTGAAAGAATCGAGTAAAACGTGTAACAACAGAAAAGAACACAGAAAAACTGCACAAGTATATGACTGACCATATGATGATTATCTTGTTATGACTATACAAATCTTGTCCTAGGTGAATTGCCACTCTCTGCCCCTAACTTCAATATATCATGTCCATGCCAAATTCAGAATCACAAGGCACTAATGATGCCGCATAATGACCAAACTCAAAGCTGTTCTGTGCTCTTGGTGGTGCAAGTGAAGTGCAACAAGCCTCACACACAAACAACGGTGGCACAACCTCAGAATCCTCGATCCCACAGCAGCGAGTGTGCTGCCATATCTCACATATATCACATGAAACCATCCTTTCACCATCATCGTCCCGAGCCCCACACCTACAGTTCACTGTCCAATTATCAGCCCCTCCTTCATTTTTCAGCTCACTTTCCAAATCCAACCCAAAACCCCTTACCCAAAGTTCTGAGCCAGACTCGACAATGCCAAAGAGCACTTCACAATCTCCCATTCTTTCCATCCCTACAACATCTGTTACCATAAAATCGTCCATAATACAATAAGTGTCCCTCATTGCAGACTCAATAGCTATTTTCAGATCACCAATTGTTGAATGTAGCGGAACTTCAACCAGTTCTCCGGGGGGATATCCCTTTCTAAGTACAGCTTCCAAACCACTAGAACTCGGCAAAATGCAACAAATGAACCTCAACAATATGTCATCTGGATCATCCCTAAATGACCATTCCTTCACAAAATGCTTACTGTCCAAAACTGTCCTAACAGCTAGCTTTAGCACATCAGATTCTGCAAAGCTTAATAGAAGATTATTATACAAGCATAAAACATCACTGTAAACATCAGTTCCAGGATTAACAGCATAGTTCTGAACTGGCTCCGGGAGCTTTTCTTGTTCAGATTGATCACAATTCCGAAGCTCCTGAATCGTGTACTCCAACACCCTCGTAGCTCGATTCACTGCACGACGAACTACATAGCCTCCAACAATCACATTATTCATTGATTTCAGTACATAGTCAATCAACCCTGTATCGCCAATGTGGAGACGAGCAGCATCACGTGCCTCCTGCCTACTCATCCCACAACTCCCAAATCTGTTTGTTGCTTTCTTTTCTTTCAATGCAGCAACAATCACATCTGCAGTGAACTCAAGTCTTCTCACTGGCCATCTACTGTCAAGAGATGCTGCAATGTTTGAAAACTTTCTATACCTCACTGATTTTTCCTTCCCCTCAGACTTGTTTGGTGCAGCATTTCTTATCAAGTATCTCGACGAAGAACACGCTTGTACAACAGGAGCAACATTTGGCTTCTCCTTAATTGAATTGCAGGACTTCACAGCAAGCACGAATCTGAAGAGGTCACGAATCGTGATCAAAGGAGCGTCGCTCAAACCTCTATAGCAAACAACCATCTGTTTCATTACATTGGATCTGCTGCTGTATCTGAAATCATCAATCACCTGATCAATTTCAATTGAGCTGAGCATTTCAATAGCTTTTTCATAGTTGTGCTCCATTATCCCAAAACTTCCATGGCTAAATTTGTAATCCCATCGGCCAAACCACGTATGCCCATAGGTAACCCCATACAACAAACGCAAATCCATCGAATGCTTCGTCGATACATCTTCAACAGTGATTTTCCTTCAAAAAACAGATGAAAATATTTCAAGAATTCAACTAATACATTCAAAACCTGAATCTGATACATCAAATACTTTAGAGAAATGTTTATTACCGAGCTCTAAGATTAGTGCAAATACGATCCCAAAGGTCCATAACTTCGTGACCACAGAGAAATTTGGATCCACCTTCATTTCCATTAATGCAAATCAAATGCCCAAATCCATTACAATGAATCAAACCATGCAAAATGTGAGTTTGATCATCAAAAACACCATCATTAAGATGCTGGTTCCATTCACAATCAGCTGGTATAATCAAATGGTACTTCCTCTTTGAAACAAAATGATGACTCCAACCTGAAAAATCACAAAATACTCAAAAATCCTTATATCCAAAAAATAAAATAAAAAACCCAAAGTAAAAAACAGGAAATTCCGAAAACGCAACTCACAAATAAATATAACGACCAAAAGGGTGTTCAAATTCAAACTGAACGTACCAAAATTCAAACTGAAAAAACACAAAGGATAATCCAAAAACGAATTTTAAAAAATCACAAAACAAAAAAAGACCAAATTTTAAATTTAAAATATCAAAATAATTCCCGAAAACTTAAATTCAAAAATCAATAATATAACCAAAAGGGTGTTCAAATTCAAGACTTACCAGCACCTACAAAGTGATTAAAATCCTTAAACCCATAAACCCCAAAATTCATAATCTCCCGAAAAAATGAAGAAATGCTTGAAAAAATCAAAAATTCCCAAAACCTAACATTCAAAAATCAATAAAAAACCAAAAGGGTGTTCAAAAGCTCAAAACTTACCAGCATATAAATAACAAACTCCCCCCGAAAAATGAAGAAATGCTTTTTAAAAAAATCCCAAAGCCCCAAATTTCGAAATTCAATAAAATAAACAAAAAAATAGTATTAAAATTTTCAAGACTTACCAGCACATCTACAGTGATCACAAAAACTTCTATTATTATTCTTCACGTTTTCTTCAATGGTATAAAGAGGAACCACAACGCCTCTGTTTTTATGCACTAAAAATGTACTCCAAATTTGCATTCCTTCTACTGTATACTCCTCTAGATCAGCACATTGTTGAAGAAACAACCGAACATTATCTCGAAATGGACCCGTTGGATTAATTGGACAACCCGGATCAAGAAAACTATGAAAGCCATAGAAATTTGGTGTTCTTTTATTCTTCTTGTAAGCTTCAAAAATCTTCGTAGACATTTTTGAGAACTGAAAAAATTTCTGAGTTTGAGTTTTTTTCTCTGTTTTCAAAATTTTTTTGGGGGGGATGGGGGG
>MCJB01051587.1:5481-27703 GCA_002018475.1 Nicotiana obtusifolia | reverse complement strand
TTAACTTCTTTAATTCTAATTATAAGTTATATTTCCAAAAACTTATAATTTCCTTCTACTACACTACTACAAAATTTATAATTTTACAAAGTTTGAATATATTTAAAGGTTTGACATTTGAATCAAATATTATAAAGTTTGAAACTAATTGAAACTTTGTAAGAATATTATATTTAACTTCTTTAATTCTAATTATAAGTTATATTTCCAAAAACTTATAATTTCCTTCTACTACACTACTACAAAATTTATAATTTTACAAACTTTGAATATATTTAAAGGTTTGAAATTTGAATCAAATATTATAAAGTTCGTAACTAATTGAAACTTTGTAAGAATATTATATTTAACTTCTTTAATTCTAATTATAAGTTATATTTCCAAAAACTTATAATTTCGTTCTACTACACTACTACAAAATTTATAATTTTACAAACTTTGAATATATTTAAAGGTTTGAAATTTGAATCAAATATTATAAAGTTTGAAACTAATTGAAACTTTGTAAGAATATTATATTTAACTTCTTTAATTCTAATTATAAGTTATATTTCCAAAAACTTATAATTTCCTTCTACTACACTACTACAAAATTTATAATTGTACAAACTTTGAATAAGTTATATTTCTAATTATAAGTTATATTTCCAAAAACTTATAAGAATATTATATAGTAACTTCTTTAATTCTAAAATTCGGATTTGAAACATAATTTTCAATTATTTATAAAGTTAAATAAATGAGTCAAATGGTAATTAACTAATTATTAAAAAAAAATCAAAAAAAATAGAATAGACCGGACCGGATCGGACCGGTATACCGGCCACCGGTACCGGCACTGGTCCGGTCGAACGAGCTTCAACCGGTAAGTCCGGACCGGTTGGGACCGGTTTGGTCCGGTTTTGGGCGTAGTAATGGTACCGGACCGGAAAAAAAATTCGGTCCGTGACCGGACCGGACCCGTAGCCACCCTTAGTTGACACCATTACTGGATCTAGTTTGAGGCACAGGAACATCTGTTGTAGAGGTCATGGTGAAGGAGATTGTGATGAAAAGAAAATTGAAGAAGAAGGAAGACTAGTTCTCCCATAAACGAGCTATTGCTCTGATACTATTAAGGATTGTAAATATGAAAAATAGATTTGTGAAAATTTTTCTGTGTATTTCATTATCTGTAGAAGCAATGTATTTATTCAATAATTTTTTTTTTTTGTAAAAGTAAAAATAAAGAATTGAAAACTATCTGTACAGCTAGTTATTTCTTATTTGCTATCTAATAACTAATTAACTGAAGAATATTCTTCTTTATGCTATTTACACTGTTCACATGTGTGAGACCCAAGTGTGGAATCTAAATATATACAACTATTAATTACTTCATGTGAACGGCTCTTGTTTAATCCATCACACTTTTGATCAAAGACCAGGATTGAGCTACACGTTGAGTCCAAAGAAGAGAAATTGGTCTTTGACCTATATATGTCTAAAATATAATATCTTTGTCTGAAAGCCTACAATGTTCTTTCCCTCTTCGTTTCCGGGCAATAAATGGCCACCATTGAAAATTTTTTCTCAACAATTTGGTATACCAAAACCATATCGAAATCGTACGGGCCAAACAAAAAAATATCGAAACATACCGAACTACTTTTGTACAGTATTTGATATGCATAATTGATATATCGAATACCGAAGTACCGAACCGTAAGTTATACATATCGTACAGAAGTACTGAACGCTCACGCCTACTCTTGAGTCTTTCATCGAATAGAATACTATAATTAACATCTCAGTTATTTTTATTTAATTCCCCTCTATTATATTAGTCGCATATATACTAACGTTGCCATGTCCTCCGTTCGTGTTTCCAATTTTCTATCAAATCATTTCGTATAATAAGACCCTCATAATTTTGAGGCCCACCTGACATGAAATTCAAGGAGACTTCAGATCATGATGTGATATTAACCTAATTGATATTTAGCATTGGCCTCCTTTTTCTTTTCCTTCAAATATTCCTACATCACATTGTCAACACATTACTAATGTAGGTATTTTTGTCGTTCCTCTCTCAAGAAAAGTAAACATGACTATTTTTCTTTTCTTTTCTTTTTTTTTTTTTTTTTTTTTTTTTTTTTTTTTTTTTTTTTTTTTTTTTTTACTTTTGTGTGAACGATCTTGGAGCTAATTGTGGAAACGGGACAGTCTTCTACTTATGAAAATAATCCAAAATGAATCTTCGGTGACATGAAAACTCCAAGATAATTGGTTTTTGCTCAATTATGATAGTTGAAACAGGTTCATGAGTAGTCCAAAGGCGGATGTAAAATTTGTAGAACATGACAGTACTACAAAACAAAGTAGAAAAAAGAAAGTATTAAATGCAAATTGATATGTGTTTCTTTGAGTAAATAATTCAACATTCAATCAAGTATATTATTTAACCTTTTTGGAACATAACCAGAGGTGGATGTAGTGTTCTACCGATGGGTTCAACTAAACCCATAACTTCGATGCGAAGTAAAAGTTTGTATGTAAAAATTCATTAAAATTACAAAAACGGTATATATGAACTCATAACTTTAAAAATATAATGAGTTCAATGCTAAAAACCTTAAAAGTTGAACCTATAAGATTTAAATTTTGAATCCGCCTCTGAACATAACGAATACAATACTATTTCAAAGAAGCACATAAAGTGGCAGACTCAATTTTGATAAGTAGTATTCATGCCCAACAACTACACATGCCTTATCTTTTTGAATACTCCTTTATGTAAATTTACTTTTCTTTTAGTTCGTTCAAGAAAAAAATGATCTCTTCTAAATTTGTAAGTAATTTAATTTAAACATTCGATTTTATCTTTAATAAAAAAATAATATAATCATACAGATATTAGATCATGTTTAATATAAAAATATTAAAACTATTTTGTCTAGGCCTATATATTTTAAAAAAATTTATTTCTTAAACTATGTAGTGGTAGATTTACATAAGAACGGAGGAAGTATCTTTGAAAACTAGATAACATGCAATATCTTCCTTGAACTTTTCAAATATCTTAGATCATGATCCCAAGACATGCACAGAATTTAGTAATATATACTCTTTGTAAAATAGTTGGCATTTTGACTCGCTACCAAGATTTTATGGAGGCAATTTCGTATGTCCTTCTTCCATATTTTAATTAATTCAAATAAGTAAGTTAAGGCCTAGCTCGCTCCTTTTAATTGTACTTTATCTTTTGAGTACTAAGATAGAGGTCAATACAAACTCTCACCTCTGGCGACGTAAAAGCTTGAACGGTTGAATTTAATAAATAAAAAAATCTTTTTGCAAAATCGGTTATATATGGATAATATGACGTGCGTATTTTCACTTTTGGTGGGTGAAATTAAAAAATAATCAGATTTACAAGTGGTGATCGAAAAATAGCCATAGTTTCATAAGTAATCAAAATTTAACTATTTTTCATGTAAAGATAAATTTGAACAAAAATACTGTTCAAAATCTAGAAAATATTCCAGCATAATATACTGGAGTTCAAATTTTTTACATGTGAATTTCCAGCATAATATACTAGAGTTCCAGTATATTATGTTGGAACTCTAGTATATTGTGGTGGAGTTCCAATATAAATATACTGGAACTCCATCATAATATACTGGAGTTCCAGCATAATATACTAGTTTAGCATAATATGCTGGAAGTTCATACATATGTGCACCAATCTCCAGTATATTATGCTGGAACTTTTCGTGTTGCAGCAAAATATTCGCCATTTTTCTGTAACTTTACAAATGCTGACTATTTTTTAATTACCAATCCGAAAACTGACTAGCCTGAACAATTTTTACGCCTTTGGTTCCTAAACTGTAAGGAGAGCCACTGCATTTTCTTTGACGTGATTGGGCTCTTTTATACTTCCTCTTCAGGTTGGTTAAACGCACTAAACTATGTTTATTTACATAATTACTAAGTCTCTTTTATTTATTAACTTAATTATTCCTTCCTGTAATACACAAAGTCACAAATCAAAGCCATGAGCATAATCCGTGCTGCCTGAAAATTTAAAGTTGTTACACCTACATTAACAATGAGACTAACTAGTTCCTTTTCTTTCCTTTTTTTTTTGGAATTGTGTACGACTACAGCATCTGTTTGGCCTAGCTTTCAGAATATGCTTATTTTGAAAAAAAATTGTCAAAAGTGATGTATTTAACTAATCAATTTGAAAAACACTTTTGTCAATATTAGAGCAACAAATTGTGCTTGACTAAAGTTCTAAAGTGCTTCTGGTAAGAAGATACTTTTTCGGCTTTTGAAATGCAATTTATGTTACTACTCAAGTGTCACAAGGAAAATCCTAGCGAGAAAGCTCCTGCGACGCAAAAAGGCGACTTCTAGAGAGAGCTTTCATGGCAGTTCAAGCCGGTGGCCAGCCTTCTTTTCCGGCTAGTCAGCCAACTACCAATCTTACACCATCTTCTAATCCTACAAATACCAACTCCTAGCCCCTAGATTTTAGTAATTTATTGAAACCAGTTGCATTAAATAACCCCATGCAACAGAACTCTAATACGAAACCTACAATTGATTCCGTTCCTTTCAAACGAGCATCCTTCTTGCATGGAGGGCCTTTTGTCAAGTTCATAAAAGCATAAGTTGATCGAATGGATATCGTTGAAGGTCGATAATATGCAGTTGTGGGTAAGTTCTCCTATGGTTGGCTAGAACATCAAGAGTTACGTCGAATTATTCCAGTTCAATATGGTGTCAAAGGTGAATGTAACATTGGTTTTTTGAGAGATAGGCATAATTTAATTAGATTGACATTATGGGAAGATTTTATAAATCTTACATCAATAAGTGCTTATTATGTTAAATTTAAGGATGGTTATGAATATCAAATGAGGCCGCTTATCTATGATGCTAAATTCAAAGTAGGGGAAGAAACACCAATGGCTATGGCTTGGATTTTGTTTTCAAGTTTGTTACCAACTTACTTTGTCAAAGAATGTATATTCCCATTAGCTTCAGTCGTCGGAAAGCCATTGCGTCTTGATATAGCTACAATTAACAAAACTCGACCAAGTTGTGCAAGGGTAAAGGTGCTAGTTGATCTACCAGCAGACTTACCAAAGAAGGTACGCATGGATCTAGAGAATGAAGCTACAGGTGATATAAGGACGGAGTGGGTGAAAATTCAATATGATTTTCTACCCAAGTAATGCAAGGAGTGAAAATTATAAGGGCATGACGACATAGATTGTTGGAAGTTATATCCTGAATTGATGGAAAACAATAAAGACAAACAAACTATACAAGAGGAAATTGGAGGCAATGTCAAGGCTTCAGTGATGATTCTTAGCAGTGGCAAGGTTGTGGGTGAAGTTGGAGAACAATGGAAGGAGATTAGGATAATTGCGTAAAGAATGCCAAACAGGATGAGGTGTAAGTTAGTACTAGAACGGAAATATTTCCATCTAATAACAGGGAGTTCAACCAGTGCAAACGAATAATAAATTTACAATTTTAGATGTTGAAGAGGGGAAAAAGGAAGGTGACGATTAGTTAGCATTTATGGAAGAAGTTAATGAAAATCAAAGCCCTAAACCTGCTCCAATGAGTACTAGAAATTTGAATCTGGTAGCTGCTGTGTATAGCCCTGCATCAACTGGGAATAGGGCTTCCAAAGGTGTTACAAATGCGAATCCTAATGAAGTAAGGAAGAAGGAAGCAAAGAAAAAGAAATTCACTTCCCACTCGGTAAACAGAACTTTTGGTAATAACCTTGTCACGACTGATTAGTCCTGTCACGAGATGCCCATTAATACAACAACAACTGTTGAGATAGAGAAGGTGAATGACAAGATTAACTTTATTGAAGGTAAATTATGGTGTGATCAGGTCGAGAGGAATTAGAAGAGAGCGAGTTTCATACAGAAAATGATGAAGATAATGAAATTGAAGAGGAGGAACAAGGAGAAGAGGAGCAAAGTGTTAATGATAAGAGAGTTGAGGTGCAGTCCAAAGAGAATGCAACAAAGGTTACTGATGGTTAGGTTCAAAGAAAACACCAGATCAAGCATAATGGAGGAGAACAAAATCATAACCCTAATCTTGATGTGAACCCTAACCCTAGTCAAAGCCCCATAATAAACCCTAGTATAGCTACAATGAACCCTAATAAGGAAAAAAAAAATATGACTGATCCAGTTAATACAGGTCAACCTCACGATGCAGACATGATCCATCATAGCAAGGAATTATAAGGTGGAATGCAATAATGTATGACATCTAGCTCTACAGCTCTTCTGCATAAGACTTTGGTGCCACGGGAGAAAACTGGAAATGAAGTAATTGCTAAAAGATCAGTTAACAGCCCAAAGAGCAGGATTATCTGGCAAATATAGGAAGAAACCTAGGTGAGAAATCTACTGAACAGGATTTTATGAATTCTGCTCGACAAGGTGATCTTTTTCCTGGACATACTGAGAAAACCAAATCAACTAGCAGAGGAAGAAAAAAGCAAGCAAAGGAGATACTGGGAGTTCAAGCTACTAGGGTGGAAACAAGGAGAATTGTATCTAAATCCAATATCTAATAATGAATGCACTTGTATGGAATATTAGATCTGTTAAGACCAAGAGAGCTTTTGAGAGCCTCATCATAGTGCATAGGAAGTATCAGTTTCAATTCATACAACTTATAGAGCCAATGCAACAGTCCAGGAAAATAGAGAAGTATCGGCGAAAGATTGGGCTTGCTCAAGCTCTTGTTAATGTTTCTAACAAAGTGTGGGCTTTGTAGATGAGAGATTTGATATCAGTATCTTGCATGACTTAGAACAATAGATGATTTCGAAGCTTTTTGATAAGAAACTAAGATAGAATTCATTCTCACATTGGTTTATGCTAGGTGTGAAGCAATTGACAGAATTGAACTTTGGGATTCTTTATATGATCTAGAACAAGATATGAGGTTTCCTTGTCTTGTTGGTGGAGATTTTAAAGTGATAGGGGATGAAGAAGAAAAATTTGGAAGTCTGCCAGTCTCAATTAATGAGGTAGATGACTTCAAGCACTGCATGAACGCATGTAACCTAAATGATCTGGTCTTCAAGGGTAGCATCTACACTTGGTGGAATGGAAGAGCTGAAGAAGACAACGTATTTAAGACATTGGATAGGTGCTTCTCAAATAATGAGTTTCAACATATGTGACCAGTGTTGGAAGTGACTCATCTATCAAAGATAGGGTTGGATCATTACCTTTTGCTGATCATGGCAAATCCTGAGGATATTCTTATAAAGAAGTACTTATGATTTCTAAACTTCTGGGTTAAACATGAAAGCTTTCAGGAATTTGTAAAGGAAAACTGGCATGCAGATTTTCACGCAAATCCTTTTGTGCTTTTCAATTAAAACTTAAAGAAGTTGAAGAAGGCTCCCACTCATTGGAATAAAGCAACTTATGGAGACATTTTTCAAAAGATGTTTGATCTCGTACAAATCACACCTCAAAACAAGGATATGAATTGGTCGATTGCAATAATAGTAACCTAACGAAGAGTCAGGATCGAATCCACATGGAGTTTATATGGGAGTTAGGAGTATATATTCTAGTGCGTGAGTTTGAACTACCTTAATTTATACTTTCACAAATTGGTTTTGATCTATTTCTATCTTTAAAACTAAGATTTTGCAAAGTTAAGAAATAAAACTAAGATAATTGTTTTTGTTGTTTTTCAAGTTCGTAAAATGCCTAGGACTATGACCACCACCTAGGTGTTTGCCTAATGGGATATAAACCTTAAGGCTTGTTTTGTTGATCGGGGTGTATTTTAGCTATCAATGCTCAATTACCCACTCAATACCTCTCGGTCAAAGAGTGATTTTGCCCAATTTGACTTTCTCAAGTCCAAATGGGTGTTGCACAAAACGGTTGATAAAAACTCAAATTGGGTTATTACTATCTCTAGGTTGAACCCTTTAATTGGGTTGATCAATCTCTCAATTGACCCAATTTCTTGTTAGCTAAGTTCTCCTAGACTAAATCTCTCTTTTTCAAGTAGAGACTAAGTGGGCGTTTCGACATACGAATTGTAAAATTCCAAAAAAAAAAAAGTGGAAAAAATTTTCAAGTGAAAATGGTATTTGAAAATTAAAATTGTGTTTGGACATGAATATAATTTTGGGTTGTTTTTGAAGTTTTGTGAGTGATCTGAGTGAAAATTTTGAACACAGCTTTTTGGAGTTTTTCAAATTTTTGAAAATTCCAAAATTCATCTTCAATTGAAAATTAAAAATTTTATGGCCAAGCACTGATTTCGAAAAAAAGTGAAAATCTTTCCAAAAAAGTTGAAAAAACTCCCATGTCCAAACGGGCTCTAAGTCACAGAGGCATCAACTAATATTTGCAATCATTGATATCACAAATTAAAGCATGAACAAGGCTAAATAATAAACACTCAATCATAAACAAGCACTAAATTAAATACCCATAAGGTTTACTCATTAGGGTTGGTCACAACCCTACTAAAAATCTAGCTACTCATGCTTGAAACTGAAGAAATAGAAGAAGAAATACTAATTAAACTCATATTGAAAAGCCAAAATGATAAATTTATGTTAAAATATCCCAAAATATAGAAAACTACTATAAGAAAACAAAGAAAAACGGCTACAGGACTTGCTAATGTCAAATGTTGACCTAATTTTGTAAAACTCGTCTATTTATACAAGACTGAAAATTTCGGATAAAAATGCCCCTGGGGAGGTTCTGCGGCCGCACAATTCCATGTGCGGTTCGCAGAAGTCTTCATCTTGCAGGAGCTGGGATTCTGCAGCAGCACAATTCTCGACTGCGGCCGCGAGGCATTATTTTTGTTGTCCGCATATTTATCACTACGGCCGCAACCTGGTCTTCTGCAGTCTGCATCTTTATTTCTGCGGCCGCAAAGCACTTCTTCTGCTGCTGCGGTCCGCAATCTTGAGGGACTCGGACTTTGAAAATTTTCACACCCTATGATGTTCGTCTCAGTTCTTCATTTGCGGCCGCACAACTCCTGTGCGATCCGCAGTTGCAAGGAAACCTGTTGGGGTTTTCTTTATTGTTTGCGGCGTAGATGGAATTCTGTGGTCCGCACTTTGCAAGCTCTTGTGCCTTTTGTTGCCTTGTGTTTTCATTACTCCTTTAATGAGTCGGATTTCATCTCGGAAGTCCAACTTCCATAATTCCTTCAATTTTGCACATTTTATCAGTTTTGATAACACAATTAAACACTTTTAAACTAAAACAAAAGCTAAAAGGCGCTAAGAAATAGTCAAAATCTCCACTTGTCAACTCCCCCAACTTAAGTTTTTGCTTGTCCCCAAACAAATAAAATAGTTCCCACCTCCACAAGTTAAAGGCCATTCCCGCAAATCAAAGGCGAGCCATTCACACATCACTTGGGACCAACAATTACCTACACTACTTATGTATTATCAACAAGGCTACAAGTTAAAATTTTATTGTCACAATCCCAAATTTCCTCCGTAGGATGTCGTGATGGCACCTAATCTCTAAGACTAGATAAGCTTATCAATTATGTGGAATAACAGAGTCTAAAATTGAAACTCAAATCTCAACATATGAAATAAATGAAAACTGCAACTCAAAATAGTTACAACTCCCAAAACCCAGTAGAATATAAGTCACAAGCTTCTAAAAGAAATACTAAGTGTCTTTATGCATCAAAGTCTAAAGAGAATAAGGAGAACAACATAATAAGGATAGAGAGGGACTCCGAGGTCTGCGGACGCTGCCAGATATACCTTGAAGTTTTCGCGTACGGCTAGCTCACTGATATCTTGTTTGGTAGGAAGTACCTGGATCTGCACAAAAAGAGTGTAGAACTGTAGTATGAGTACACCACAGCGGTACCCAGTAAGTGCCAAGCCTAACCTCGGTAGAGTAGCGACGAGGTCAAGTCAGGCCATACTGAAAATAATAAAAGACAGAGTGAAAAGCTTAAAAACATAATAATAATAATAATAATAATAATAATAATAATAATAATAATAATAATAATAATAATAATAATAATAATAATAATAAGAATGACAATGCAATGACTTAAGTAAGGAGTATGTCACAATTTAACTACACCGAATAAGGGAAAATAATACCTCACGGAAAGAAAACAGGAATTTTCATATTTAAGAAAAACACAAAATAACCAAAATCAAGTGTAGCCATAGAGAAATATCAACAAGGGCACTCCGAGGTACCACCTCGTAGCCCCAAAATATAAATATATTCACAATAATTCTTTTTCTTATATCACCCGGGGAGCCTTCAATTTAATTTTAAAGAAATTATTTTCCCGAAATAGCATCCCGCGCTTTAGCCACCCTTATCACACCGCATAGCTTCTAGTAGTTCCCCTACTAGCCAAGCGTATCAAGCCACCCTTATCTCACCGCATACGTTTCAACATCCAGACCTTATATCATCGCATGCGTATCAATACCACAATATATCACAACTTGCACCTCAAGTGCCCAAATACATCAACTTGCCATACTAAATCAACAACAACCTTATTTTCCATAATAAGGAGCTCACGGCTCAATCACAATGAATACAAAATCTCACAAAATATTCGGAAGTGAATAACTCAAAAAAAAAAATATTTCACAAATTTAACACTTCGCCTTAATACCAAATTTTGAATGTCAAATACTTCATATAAATAATAATTCAATTAAAAAATTCATCTTTCAAATAATGAGCACAGAATAAAAGAAACAAAGCTTCAACTAAAAAGGTAAAGCAATTAGCAGGAAAAGGTATGACAAATTTAAAATATATATGTAGACTAATGATGATGAGTATAACAGGATAAAAAATAATTTAATTAATATGAGATAGAGATCTACACAATATAAAACCAGAATTTTTGACATTTAGCCCTTGTACACTCTCGTCACTTCGCGTATACGGCTCAACACATCACAATTTTCATATTAATACCAACCCTAAGGGGAATTTCCCCAACACAAGATTAGACAAGTCACTTACCTCAAATCTCACTCAATCAATCGATAAGATGCCGTTCGCTCGATTTTTCGACTCTGAATGGCCCAAATTTTCACTGTAGCAAATTTCTTTGAGAATTGAATAATGGAGCACCCCAAAGCAAACAACGGTACAACAAATGATCTGTTCCAAATGAACATGCAATAGTAAGCTCCGATAAAAACTGTCTCGAACTTGAACAGTGACCGGAGTTCGTATAGAAGACTCGTCGGCGACGACCTTGAGCACTGAGCTTCACGGGATTAGTGGAAGATTTTGGAGTTGTTTTCTCGGCGAAAATGGCAGCGATTTGAACGGCTGTTTTTGAACCATTTGGGACTATTTTGTCGGTATTTTAGGGAGATATTTTCAGAGTTTCTGGGGCTGGATTTTGAAACTGGTTTGGGGCTGTTTGGTGCTGTTTTTCAGCTGATTTTGCAGGTGATTTTCGCTGGAAAAACGAGCTGTTTTTGGGGAGATTTCGGGGTGGAATTTGCAGGTTTTAGATCTGGTTTTGCTGGGTTTTGGTGATGGAAAACCGGGGCTGTTTTGGGGTTTTTTTCAAGTTGGAGTTTGGTGCATTTTTGGCTGGATTTTGAGGTGTTTTAATGGAGATTTAAGGAATGTCTTTGGGTTTTCTTTGTAGAGATTTACATGGTATTTTAAGGGACTTTTGGTCTGTTTTTCATGAAGGAAGAAGTATGACTTTTGTTGAAGAAAGAGGAGCATACCAGCCTTTTTTCCGTTTTTATCGCTCCTCTCTGATGTGCAAAGAATGTCCAAATTTGATCTGTTAACCATCCGAAACTCACCTGAGGCACTTGGGACCTCAACCAAATATACCAATAGGTCCCAAAACATCATATGAACTTAGTCGAAGCCTCAAATCATATCAAACAATGCTAAAAGCACGAATCATACCCCGGTTCAAGCTTAATGAAACTAAAAAATTTCAACTTTAACATTCGATGCCGAAACCTATCAAATCAAGTCCGATTGACCTCAAATTTTACACACAACTCGTAAATGATATAACGAACCTATGAAAATTTTAAGAACTAGATTCCGACCCCGATATCAAAAAGTCAGCTCCCTGGTCGAACTTCCAACTTAAACTTCCTATTTTCGTCATTTAAAGCCTAATTTAACTACGGGCTTCCGAATAATTTTTCGGATACACTTCTAAGACCAAAATCACCATACAAAACTATTGAAGTCATCAAAACTTTATTCTGGTGTCATTTACACATAAGTCGACATCCTGCCAACTATTTCAACTTAAGCTTTAAATATTGAAACTAAGTGCTCCAATTCATTCTGAAACATCCCCGACAAGTCACATATTCATAATTGAATACAGGATAAGCAATAAATAGGGAAACGGGGCTATAATTCTCAAAATGAACGGCTAGGTCGTTACATTCGCCCCCTCTTAAATAAATCTTCGTCCTCGAACGATTATAGAGACATACCTGAAGTGGTGAAAAGATGAGGGTAACGGCTGCGCATATCATGCTCGGTCTCCCAAATCGCCTTCTCGACTGGATGACCTCTCCACTGTACTTTTATTGAAGCAATGCTCTTTGATCTAAACTTTCTAACCTGTTTGTCCAAAATGGCCATTGGCTTCTCAACATAAGATAGATCATTGTCCAACTGGACTGAGCTGAAGTCTAACACATGAAACGGATTGTCGTGATACTTCCGGAGCAAGGAAACATGGAACACTGGATGAACTGCAGTGAGACTAGGTGGTAGTGCAAGTTTGTAAGCCACCTCTCCAACTCTTTAAAGAATCTCAAAAGGCCCGATATACCTAGGGCTCAACTTACCCTTCTTCCCGAATCTCATAACACCCTTTATGGGCGAAACCCGGAGCAAGACCCGCTTACCAACCATGGATGCAACATGATGAACCTTCCGATCTGCATAACTCTTCTGTCTAGATTGGGCTGTACGATGTCAGTCCTGTATCAATTTAACCTTTTCCAAAGCATCCTGAACCAGGTCTATACCTAATAGCCTAACCTCGCTCGGCTAGAACCAAACCACTAGGGACCGACACTGTCTACATACAAAGCCTCATACAGTGTCATCTGAATGCTCGACTGATAGCTGTTGTTGTAAGCAAACTCTACAAGTGGAAATAACTGATCCCAAGAACCCCCAAAATCCATCACAAGCACGAAGTATATCCTCCAATATCTAAATAGTGCGGTCGGATTGTCTGTCCATCTGAGGGTGCAATGTTGTACTCAACTCCACAAGAGTACCCAACTCTCACTGTACGGCTCTCCAGAACCGTGATGTAAACTGTGTACCCCGGTCAGAGATGATGGATACCAGTACGCCATGAAGCCTGACATTCTCGCGAATGTAAACCTGAGCCAGCTGCTACTCCGAAGAGTAAGTAGTAACAACAGGAATGAAATGAGCTGACTTGGTCCATCTATCCACGATCACTCAAACTGCATCGAACTTCCTCTGAGCCCGTGGGAGTCCAACAAAAAAATCCATACTGATCGCTCCCATTTCCATTCTGGAATCTCTAACTTAATCCACCGAGTTGCTGATGCTCATACTTCACCTGCTTACAATTTAGGTACCGAGCTACATATTCCACTATGTCTTTCTTCATCTGTCTCCACCAATAGTGTTGTCTCAAGTCCCAATACATCTTCGTGGAAACTGGATGAATGGAGTACCGCGAATTGTGAGCCTCCTGGAGAATCAACTCACGCCAAACCATCTACATTGGGCACACATAGTCTGCCCTGCACTGTAATACACCATCATCTCCAATAGTCACTTCCTTGGAATCACCGTGTTGAACCATGTCCTTAAGGCCAAAAAGATGGGGGGTCATCATACTGACGCTCTCTGATACGATCACAAAGAGAAGACTGAAAAATAACGCAAGCCAAAACTCGGCTCGGCTTGAAAATATCCAATCTGACAAACTGGTTGGCCAAGGCCTGAACATCCAAAGCTAAAGGGCTCTCTGCCCCTGGTAGATATGCTAAGCTGCCCAAATTCTCCGCCTTATGACTCAAGGCATCAGCACTACATTGGCCTTTCCCGAATGATAGAGAATGGTGACATCATTATCCTTAAGCAACTCCAACCACCTCCGCTGCCGCAAGTTAAGATTCTTCTGTTTAAACAGATGTTGTAGGCTCTAGTGATCGATGTAGACCTCACAAGGGATACCATACAAATAATGCCGCCAAATCTTTAAGGCATGAACAATAATTGCCAACTCAAGGTCGTGGACCGGATAATTCTTCTCATGTACCTTTAACTGTATGGACGCATAGGCAATCACCCTAACATCTTGCATCAACACTGCATTGAGACCAATACGCGACGCATCACAATACACAGCATAAGACCCCGAACCTATAGGCAACACTAAGATTGGGGTTGTAATCAAAGCTGTCTTGAGCTTTTGAAAGCTCTCCTCACACTCCTCCGTCCACCTAAACGGAGCAATCTTCTGGGTCAATTTGGTCATAGGTGCCGCAATAGAAGAGAAACCCTCTACAAATAAGTGATAATACCCTTCCAAACCAAGGAAACTCTGGATTTCTGTAGCTAAGGACGGTCTGGACCAACTCTGCACTGCCTCAATCTTCTTCGAACCTTGATCCCCTTGCACGAAACTATATGACCCAAGAATGCCACTAAATCTAGCAAGAATTCACACTTCAAAAATTTTGCATATAACTTCTTTTCTCTCAGTCTGAAGCATAGTCCTCAGGTGTTGTTCATGATCCTCCCGGTGCCGGAGTACACCAGAATGTTGTCAATAAATACAATGATGAATGAGTCAAGATAGGGGTGAAATATACTGTTCATCAAATGCATAAATGTTGCTGGGGTGTTGGTCAGCCTAAAAGACATAACAAGGAACTCGTAATGACCATACCGAGTCCTGAAAGCAGTCTTTGGGATAACTGGCTTCCGAATCTTCAGCTGGTGATAGCTTGAGTGCAAGTCAATTTTTAGGACACTCTGTCACCCTGTAGTTGATCAAATAGGTCATCAATACGTGGCAATAGATACATGTTTTTCACTATAACCTTGTTCAACTGGCGGTAATCAACACACATCCGCATAGAACCATCCTTTTTCTTCAAAAATAAGACAGGAGCACCCCAAGGCGATACACTGGGCCTAATAAAGCCCTTATCCAGCAGCTCTTGTAACTGCCCTTTTAATTCCTTCAATTTTGCTAGGGGCAAACGCTATGGTGGAATATAAATGGGCTGAGTGCCCGGTAACAAATCAATGCCAAAGTCAATATCCCTGTCGGGTGGCATACCCGGAAGATCTGCTGGAAATACTTCTGGAAAATCCCCAACTACCGAAACTGACTCCGCGGTAGGAGTATCAACACTAACATCTCTCACATAGGCCAGATACGCATCATACCCCTTCTCAACCATTCGTTGAGCCTTAAGAAATGAAACAACCCTGCTAAGAACATAATCTAAGGTACCTCACTACTCTAGCTGCGGTAGACCTGGCATAGCCAATGTCATCGTCTTGGCGTAATAATCAAGGATAGCGTGATAGGGCGACAACAGTCCATGCCCAATAATATCGAAATCCACCATACTGAGCAATTATAAATCAGCTCTGGTCTCAAAACCACTGACTAATAATCAAGCACAGTTGATACACGCTTTCAACAATAATAGAATCACACATGGGTGTAATGATAGATAAACAGAAGAACTTAAAGAATCACGAAAAACGTCCAAATACAGGACAAAATAAGATGGCACATAAGAATAAATGGAGCCTTGATCAAATAAGACCGATGCATCCCTATGACAAACCAGAACAATACTTATGATAACATAATCGCATGCAACTGCCTCCGTCGTAGCAAGAAGGCATAATATCTGGCCTGGACTCCCCGTCTACGGTGACCTATACCTGCCCGACCTCCACCTCTAGCTGGCTGTGCAGGTGGAGTGGCAACTGGTGCAGTAATCATGGCCTGAGAAGCCTGAGGGCCTTATAGAATAGGTGAGGTCTGAGAAATCTGTAGAGGTGCACCCCTCCTAAGTCTGGGGCAATCCCTCATTATATGACGGGTGTCACCACACTTAAAATAATCCCTCAGAGAACGTGCTGCTGGGACTGGCTCGGGCCTGATCGACTGGATTGACCGCTGAAAGCACCCCGTACAAGACGTACAGTAGACACTGGCGGTGCATAATAGGGAACTTGAGGTCTGGGAGTAGTCAGAATACTACTAGAAGCTGGAAGTGCTGAATGAATAGGACGAACCACATAGCCTCTACCATGACGGGCTGCATCTGGGGCACGAGAACTGTTATACGTGCCAGAATCTTGAGGTCTCTTAGCTTCCCTTTCTTCTCTCTCCCGAATCCACATACCCTCCAATCTCCTAGGAATTGCCACTATCTGTTGGTATGTGATGTCCATCTCCAGTTCTCAGTCCATACTGAATTAGATACTAGGGTGGAGTCCCTCAATAAATCAACGAACACGCTCTCTGACAGTAGCAACCAGGGCAGGTACATGCCTGGATAAATCACTGAACCGGACTGCTTACTCCGATACTTTCATAGCGCCTCGGTGTAACTGCTCAAACTCTGCTTGCCATGCATATCTAAGACTCTAAGGAACATATTCCCTCAAGAACATATCTGAAAATTGAGTCCAAGTGAGTGAAGCTGCCTCAGCCGGACTATCCAACTCGTATGCTCGCCATCACTGGTAGGCCACTCCTCTAAGCTGGAATGCCGTGAATGAAACCCCACTATAATCCACAATACCCATAGCACGGAGGATAAGATGACATTCCTCAAGAAAACCCTGAGCATCCTCTGAAGCCAAACCGCTGAAAGAGGGAGGGTGGTACTTCTTGTACCTGTCGAGCCTAAGCTGCTCCCCCTCCGAAATTGCTGCCCTAACCTCGGGTCGAACTGGTACAACTGGCTGCACTGGTATAACCTTTGGGGCATGGTCAAACTGGCCCTGTGGCTCTGAGTACAGGCGGCGAGAGACTGTGCTCCTCCCTCGGCCTGATATATGGCAGGAGCAAGTGGAATCAACCCTTCCTGAGCTTGAGTTCCAAACATGCTCAAGAACTGGGCAAGAGTCTCCTGAAGTGCAGGGGTAGTAACAGGCGTCTCAGGTGTCTGCTCTCCAACTAGAGCTACTGGTGGCTCCTCTGCAGCAGCTCGTGCAGGTGCTCTGGCTGCACTACATAGTCTTCCTCGGCCTCTAGCTCGGCTTCTGTCCCGGCCCCGACCCCTTGCGGCTCCAACAGGGGGCGCGGATGTCTGATCATCAAATCCAGTTGTGCGTGTCCTTACCATCTGTGAGAGAATAGAAAGACAATGGTTTAAAATTTCGAAGTCAACAATTATGCACGATAAAGAATCAAAGAAGTGAACATTTTCCTAACATTTCCATAGCCTCCCGAAGATAAGTACAGACGTCTCCGCACCGATCCGTGAGATACAACTAAACCTGCTTGTGACTCATAACACCTATGAACCTACAGCTCTGATACCAATTTGTAACGACCCCAAATTACCTCTGTACGATGTCTTGATGGCACCTAGTCTCTAAGACTATGTAAGCCTATCTATTATGTGGAATAACGGAATCTAAAACTAAAACTCAAATCTCAACATATGAAATAAATAAAAACTGCAATTCAAAATAGTTACAACTCCAAAAACCCAGTAGAAATAAGTCACAAGCTTCAAAGAGAAATACTAAGTGTCTTTATGCATCAGAGTCTAAAGAGAATAAGGAGAACAATATATTAAGGATAGAGGGGAACTCTGAGGTCTGCGGACGCTGGCAGATATACCTTAAAGTCTCCGCGTACGACTAGTTTACTGATATCTGATTTGATAGGAAGTACCTGGATCTGTACAAAAAGATGTGCAGAAGCGTAGTATTAGTACACCACAGCGGTACCCAGTAAGTGCCAAGCCTAACCTTGGTAGAGTAGTGACGAGGTCAGGCCATGCCCTACTGGAAATAATAAAAGACAAGGTAGATGTTTAACATAATAATAATAATAATAATAATAATAATAATAATAATAATAATAATAATAATGACAATGGGAACGAATTAAGTAAGGAGTATGTCACAATTTAACTACACATAATAAGGGAAAATAATACCTCATAGAAGGAAAACAATAATTTTCATATTTAAGCAAAACTCAAAATAACCAAAAGCAAGTGCAGCCATAGAGAAATATTAACAAGGACACTCCCGAGGTACCGCTTCATAGTTCCAAATCATAAATAAATTCACAATAATTCTTTTCCTTATATCACCGCGGGAGCCTTCACATTTAATTTTAAAGAAATCCTTTTTTTTGAAATAGTATCCCGCATTTTAGCCACCCTTATCATACCGCATGGCTTCTAGTAGTTCCCTTACTAGCCACGCGTATCAAGCTACCCTTATCTCACCGCATGCGTTTCAACACCCACACCTTATACCATCGCATGAGAGCCCAAAATATTTCAACTTGCCAAAATAAATCAACAACAACATTATTTTTCACAATAAGGAGCTCATTTCTCAATCACTATGAATACAAAATATCACAAAATATTTGAGAGTGAATAACTTAAAAAATATATATATATATATATTTCACAAATTTTTAACACTTTGCCTTAATACCAAATTTTGAATGTCAAATACTTCATATAAATAATAATCCAATTGAGAAATTCATTTTTCAAATAATGAGAACAGAATAAAAGAAATAAAGTTTCAACTAAACAGGTAAAGCAATTAGCAGGAAAAGGTAAGGCAAATTTAAAATATATAAGTAAACCAAAGATGATGAGTACAACAGGATAACAAAAATAATTTAATTAATATGAGATAGAGATCTACACAATTTAAAACCATAATTTTTCATATTTAATCTGTGTACACACTCGTCACCTCGCGTAGACGGCTTTCAACACATCACAATATTCATAACACTACCAATCCGAAGGGGAATGTTTCCCACACAAGGTTAGACAAGTCACTTACCTCAAATCTCGCTCAATCAATTGATAAGATGTATTTTCCTTGATTTTCCGACTCCGTATAGCCCAAATCTTTCACTCTAGCAAATTTCTTTGAGAATTGAATAATGGAGCACCCCAAAGCAAACAACGGTACAACAAATGATCTGTTCCAAATGAATATTCAACAGTAAGCTCCGATCAAAAATTGTCTCAAACTTGAACCGTGACCGGAGTTCGAATAGGAGACTCGTCGGCGACGACCTCGAGAATAGAGCTTCACGGGATTAATGGAATATTTTGGAGCTGTTTTCTCGGCGAAAATGGCAGTGATTTGAGGTTCTGTTTTTGAACATTTTGGGACTATTTTGTCGGTGTTTTGGAGAGCTGTGGGGCTGGTTTTGGGGCTGGATTTTGCAGCTGGTTTGAGGCTGTTTGGTGCTGTTTTTCAGCTGATTTTGCAAGTAATTTTCACTAGAAAAATGAGCTGTTTTTTAGGTCGTTCTTTGGATTGTTTTTGGGGAGATTTCAGGATGGAATTTTCAGGTTTTAGATCTAGTTTTGCTGGGTTTTGGTGAAGGAAAACAAGGGCTGTTTTGGGGGCGTTTTCAGGTTGGTGTTTGATGCATTATTTGCTGGATTTTGAGGTGTTTTAATGGAGATTCAAGGGCTATTTTTGGGTGTTCTTTGTAGAGATTTACATGGTACTTTGAGGTACTTTTGGAGTGGTTTTCATGGAGGAGGAATTCTCCCTTTTGTTGAAGAAGAGGAGCAGACCAGCCTATTTTCGATTTTTCTAACTCGTCTCTCTAATGTGCAAAGAATGTCCAAATTTGACCTGTTAACCATCCGAAACTCACCCGAGACCCTCGAGACCTCAACCAAATATATGAATAAGTCCCAAAACAACATACGAATTTAGTCGAAGCCTTAAATCATATCAAACAACGCTAAAAACACGAATCATATCCCAGTTCAAGCTTAATGAAACTAAGAATTCCAACTTCTACATTCGATGCTGAAATCTATCAAATCAAGTCCGATTGACCTTAAATTTTGCACACATATCATAAATGACATAACAGACCTACAAAAAGTTTAAGAACTGAATTCTGACCCCAATATCAAAAAGTCAACTCCCCGATCAAACTTCCAACTTAAACTTCCTATTTTCGTCATTTCAAGCCTAATTTAACTACGGGCTTCCGAATAATTTCCTAATACACTCCTAAGTCCAAAATTACCATACAGAGCTATTGAAGTCATCAAAAATTTATTTCGGAGTCGTTTACACATAAGTCGACATCCGTCCAACTATTTCAACTTAAGCTTTAAATCTTAGAACTAAGTGCTCCAAATTCATTATGAAACCTCCCCAACAAGTCACATATTTATAATTGAACATAGGATAAGCAGTAAATGGGGGAATGAGGCTGTAATACTCAAAATAACTGGCCGGTTCTTACATTTATGCACATGTAGTTCTAATGTGACATTTAAGCATCAAGAGTTGACTTTATTCATCAAGGAAGCTCGCTATTTCATGTAAGTCATTGTGGATCCCAAACTCCTTCTCCTTTACTCTCCGTTTGCCTACCTCTCTTAAGAATGTTAACACTCAATCCAAAGATTTGTGAAAGGTTCACTCATCTCTCTCAAGAGAATGTCGCAAGTATGGTTTCAAGTACCATAGGCTTTCCCCTAATGTAGATCGCCACTAATGTAAGCTGACTCGGCTTGAATTCATGTAGGGCTTTTTCGAGATATAATGGAGGCTTTTGGACTAAGGTTGGATACACTATGGTGGAGTGGGTTCACCTTTCCTTAAGCACTCTATTTTTTTTTTTGTTCTCGGCTCATGCTTTGCCAATTCTTTTTGAGGCACTTTCTTTTTCCTGTGGTCTAGAGAGACTTAACATCACTCTTTCTTGATCATGACATTCATTTTATCCCTCTTTGATTTTTCCATGCTTTGGATTTTTGAATCCCTTCAAGTTTTTCACTTATTCATTTTCTTTTACATTTTTCTTTTTTGTTTTTTCCTTTTCTTGCCTTTCCTTCTCATCATTTCTTTTCTCTTTTTGTACCTTGATACCACTTTCAAGTTCCTTGTCTCTCCCCCAAACTTACATTTTTAGCCAATTGTTTCAAAAGAGTGTTAAAGAAAGCTTGGGTGCCAAGAGAGGGTCACGATAATAAGGGTAAAGGCTTGTAACATGATTATCAAATGAGAAAGGCTCGAGGCTCAAATGGGTTGACTAGGGATAACAACATTGGTAGGCAATGAAAAAATTCAAGCGGCTCAAGGAAAGCCTAAAATCACTTCTCAAGCCAAGCAAAACATAAGATTTCGCCTTGAAACACATTTGGGACAAATTCTGGACCATTCGCATGGGTACTTGGACTAGCAACAAAACAACTCACCCCTCACGCAACTGGATTGTTAACGAGGATAGAGTAGAGGCCCCACAACGATCATATTCAAGATTGAAAATCATTATGGCTCAATTAAACCACTCAATGATTTCCAAAGTCAACACAAGAGTCATAAAATCACTAACTAGAGCTATTTCTTTCCAAATATCTTATTTTTAACCATAAGCACGTAGTTAAGTGAGTTGGTACCAAGTGAATCATGTTTGACTCATCGAGTATGACTTAATTAGGTCTTTTTATTCATTGCTATTACTATTATTACCTAAACACCAAAAACAGACTCAGTCCCTTAACAAAGTTTTCACGCCATCCATTGATGGGAAGAGTCACCCCGTTTACACAAAAAACTACCTTTGGAAAGAACTGTGGCATTAAGAAAATCGAAGGCTTATTATCCACTAAAATATAAAAAGAAGCTACTAAATCGAAAAGAAGATACTAATTCAAAAAGAAGTTACTAAATAGAAAAGAAGCTACTAAATTAAACACTAACTAGCAAGAGAAATAAACATAAAGAAGCTACAAGTAAAAACTATCGAAAGCAATACAAATATACATAATGAGAGAAGAAAAGAGAGAATATCTACAGAATAAGGAAAAAAAGAAAATATTGTCAGTTATTACAAACCAATTGTCTCAGAATCATCAAATCATATCAAATAAACTCCACCCCCCCCCCCCCCC